>JBBPDA010005718.1:5513-17107 GCA_037974385.1 Arnoldichthys spilopterus | reverse complement strand
AGAGAGAGAGATAGAGAGAGAGAGAGAGAGAGAGAGAGAGAGAGAGAGAGAGAGAGAGAGAGAGAGAGAGAGAGAATTAAAGAAAGGCTAAGTGAGAGAGAGTGACAAGTGAAATTTGAATGAATATGAATGCAATTTAAGACCTATTTTATATCCAAACCAGCAAAAAATTACAAAAGATATGAAGCAAATCAAAGTTGGTCCATATTAAAGTGTGACAAAGTGTGACAGCAAAGTCAAATTATTTATTCATATTCAGCCTGAACATTCAGTTGAACATGACTACACAGAACTGTGTTTATGCAAGTGTGTGTGTGTGTGTGTGTGTGTGTATTGAAGGCTGATTCAAGACAATACTGGGTGGTGACAGACTGCTGGTGGCTTTGTTTTTTTTTTTTTACAGTGTTTATTCTGATTTCCCATGTGATTTGCCTTTAGAACCAAAGTTCCTAATTTGAGTGTTTTCTGGAACATGGTGCGACTACACATTCCTCATCTTCCAACAGGCTTTAACCAACTAAACATGTTGTTCCTGGTTTACTTCTTACTTCTGGAAGTATATTTTTTGTTGATAAGAGAAGATGTTAAGAAACACCACATCATGACACACTGGCTGGGTGTGCTCCAATAAATTCTGCCTGGGCTGCATCATTTGCACTAGTCGGTACTAGATCCTTATGGCGTTGGTTTAGTAGATTTGTTACGGTGTAAACATCACACATTTCACCCCAAAGCATTTAAAAGTGAAGCTAAAGTTAATGCAGCTTTATAATGTTAACTTTATCATGCAACACCTGTATAATCATTTTTAAGACTAGGGGAAATCATATTTATGATATTTTTAAGGCCTAAAACTATAACGCCGGTTTAGCAGACAGAGATTAAACATATTCATAGACTTGGACTGTTTTTCTTTCTATGAAAATATTAATTTAATATCTTGTGTAGTCCAGGACTAAGCTGAATTCAACTGTAAACTCACAAACTAAATTATCTGTGCCCAGAACTACTCCAGTAAATGTGTCTGAAACGTACTGTAGCCCAAAAAAACCCTCTGTAATCTTACAACATTTTGTCTGAAATGGACTGTAGCTTGTCAAATTCCAAGGTGAACCCCACCTGAACCTGGCAAATAAATGAGAAATAAAGTTTGGGCCTGATTAAACTCAACATGAACGGTCTGGAGCCATCAGGATCAGACAAATATGGTCTCCAATAAACACAGGCGCACACAAACACATGTAAGATTAAATTAGTTTTATGATTATTAACAACCAGCTTGCGTTTCATTCCATTCGAAGCTTCTTATATTGTAATTACGTACATGTAACAAAAACGCTATGAAAACTAAACTGGAGAACACAGCTGAATAAGCTTTTCCTAGACAGACACCTCATATCAGCTTGGGGCTTGAATGAGACAATGAAAAACCTGTCTTGACTCTGACGTCACGGGACATGCAAAACCAGACACTTATCAGCTGGGCAATCGAGTCTCGGCCTCTGGCCCATTTGGACAGAGGCCAAGCAGCTACTCCTGTATTCCCGAGGCCGCTCAGACTGCGCTTCAGTACTACGGTGTTTACCTTTTTCTTTCTTTCTCTTAGTATTCAGCTTTCTGCAGCCTCGCTTTGGCTCGCTCACCTTGTTGGGCTGGTTGATGTCATAGCTGGTCAGAGAACCCAGGAGATGTTTGAGACCCGGAACGTTGTCATCATTGATGGCATGGATGATGGCCTTCATCACAAAGGAGTCCTCCTCATCCTGTGGGAGTACAAAAATCAATAGCCTAGACTTGACTGACTGTAGACAACAGATACGGTAAGGATTTCATTACTAAACATTCAAGACAGTGGTGACCTAGTGGTTAGGATCTTGCCCTTGAGAACAGAAGGTCACAGGTTCAAGTCCTGGCCCAGGTTCCACTGAGGTACTCTTAAGCAAAGTACCGTTCCACTACACTGTTCCCCCGGGTGCTGTTGATGGCTGCCTGCTGCTCCATGTGTGCATGTGTGATGGTTTAAATGCAGAGACTGCATTTTGTTGTGGTGCACTGTGACTGAGTGAATTTCACCACTAAAATGAAAACATGGAAGTTTATGAGATGTGTTCCCACAGATGTTGTCGCAGTCCAGTCTAAAAGATCAGTACAGGGGCTGATTAAAGGCATATTGTAATAGGTCCAAACCAAACCCAATCCATTTAAGGAGGTTTTACCACATTACACATTTACACCACTGTTGTAGAGGTGATAACACTCAGGATCTACAACTTGCATCAGTCAGGCACATTTTTAGAAGTTAACAAATGGATTAAAAGTGGAAAAAGTAAAACAAAATAGCCCAATAGCCAAGTGCAATGTCATTGTTTCAACTCTGACAAATGTAGCCATATGTAAAACTAAATTCCGCAGCTGTGTCGCACTTGGTTGTGACATCCCATTGAAAGCTGAGAGACATGAGTAAATCTATGTTATAGCCATTAAAAAAAAACAAAAGCAGTTTCATTCTGTTTCCTTTTACATTGTTTCTGCATTGGTGCTTAATATCAGTAATGTAGAGGCGGCATAAACAAACATTATCCATGTCTTTAGAGGTTAAACAATGTCTGAGGTGAAACAGTAGAATATGCCAGTGTTACAATATATTTGAGCCAATGACTTTATCAAAAAAAGAAGCACATAAATTGTAAACACATGGCAAACTTAAGTCTATTTTTTGCTGCTTGCAGCATGTCACGAAGACCATATACAGAAAACACGACCTAGTGCTCCCAAGTTCGATCTTCAATGATTCCACAGGCATCTATGCTTGGGAGTCCAAGAGAGCATAACTGGCCTTCCTGTTTCTGGGAGGGTAGGATGGCCCTTGTTCTTCCCCATTATTCACCCCATCAGTTCAGGCAGTATACCACCAACACAACTGGTGGCCACATCATTAGATCTAATTTAATGAGATCATAATATAATAACATGTTAATTTTAAGGCCCGATAAAAATTTGCATCACATTAAAAGTAAAGGATTTGTCATATTTGAAGGCATTATCGCAAGCAATGCAATGTCAAATCTCCTTTGACAGTTACAGTTTGCGCAAATCCAGTTTCACTTTATTGTAAAGCATTTGCCCTACTAACAAAAGCAGTGGCATGCTGCCCTAATCCTACTGAACAATGTTTGTGCTGGGGTTCCTCTGCTGTTCTGTGGATGGTTAGAGTCCCATGTGGGGTTATAACCTTCAAACACTCACTCACTCACTCACTCACACGAGAGAGAGAGAGAGAGAGAGAGAGAGAGATAGATAGATAGAGAGATAGAGAGAGAGAGAGAGAGAGAGAGATGTTGGGAGAAAGACAGAGAAAGCGAATTAAAGAAAGGCTAAGTGAGGAGTGAGTGTGTGTGTGTGTGTGTGTGTGTGTGTGTGTGTGTGTGTGTGTGTTTGTGTGCAGTCATGCGGTCACTGCTGCATTCCACAACCCTGAAGAGTGTGCTGGCCCAAACGCACTCGCGCACACACATGGGCGCACACACAGATATATTATTATCTATATGGAGGCTTTCACTGACGTGTGTACAGCAATGGACTGATATGCCTACAGCCTCGACTGCAGTCAACAAACAATACCACATTTAAACTTTAGTGCAGAGTCACAGCACCAAATTACAGCAGCTGTTTTGATCTATGCACAAATCTATGCAATGGCTTGAGCATCAAGAACAACCAAACCAGAACCAAAGGCTTCATCCTATCCACGACTTTTCTTCAAAACAAGAAATTCACACTACATTTTACACAGGGTTTCTGCAGGTTTCAACAATTACAATTTAAAGCATTTTAAGACCTTTTTTAGACAGTTGTGAATTAAATTTAAGATTTAATGTCCACACTGGTAAAAAAGAAGAAAGTTCAAGTGTCTTTACTAAACTGTGTGTTCACACTGGTGGGCAGTAGCGGCCTAATGGTTAGAACCTTCCTCTTCTGAACACAAGTCTTGTCCCAGGTATCACCATTGGAGCAGTGGGCAGCCATCAACAGCACCCATGAAACAGTACCTTGGTCAAGGGAACCTTAGTGGTACCCAGGTCAGGACTTCAAATACCCCCCCACCCCCCTGGCCAAAAAGTGATGTAAGTAGCATCAATTTCACAATGACATTTAAGACCAATACATAAGCCATTTAAGACCTAGTGCATAAAATCCTAATGTTTTGAAGACTTTTAAGGCCTTAAATTCAAATTTTAGACATTTTAAGACTTTTTAAGACTCAGCAGCAACCCTGTTTACAGTACAAGTGTGTCCTACTGTTTAGGGACCTTATGATCGAAGGGTCGCAGGTACCACTTGAGCAAGGCACTGTCCTGTTACACTGCTCCATGAGTGCTGTAATGGGGTGTGTTCACATTAACAAACAGACGCTTTCATTAATGCTGATTTGTATTTGTTCTATTATGTTGAATATAGCAGGTCTCAGAACTGCAATACGATGGACAAAGTAGTCAAATGTCAGAGTGTATGTGTGCTGCACAGAATGGATCACACACAATGGCGTAACAGGCCACCAACTAAAAATATCCAGCAATCACGGTCATGTGTCCAGAATCTGATCACTGATGAACAATGAGCATCTCAAACTGAGCAGAATCAGATGAACCATTATCAACAACGCTACATCTACAAGGTGGACCAGCAGGGTAAATGTGTCTTATACAGTGAACAGTACATAGTCACAGTGTCTAAAAACTCCATCAGCACTGTTGTGTATGACACACACCTCTGAAAATGTGTAATGAAAACAGGTTAAAAAAGTTCTCATATATCGTTAGGAAGTTTTTACACTTGAGTGAATGTTTTTTTGTTAAATGAAATGCAAAAACATGGTGCGGTTTAATAAAGGAAAGAGTTTTACAGTTGGTTGGAGACAAAGAAATCTCTGCTATTTTAGTGACTAAGCAACAAACAAATGCCAGTATCTATAAGGAGTTTGAGGACGGTATGGGGGAGAGAGGGATCGGACAACCTTGCCATGTTCTTCTAATTATCTGTAGTTCTGCCAGCATGTTTAATTGGAATGATGCTGGTAGGAGAAAAGTCAACTTTAATAGCAGAAAATTACTAAGTGGAAACACAGACTACTCATAATTAAGTTTTGTTGACTTAAAAAAAAAAAAAAAATCACTTTTATTTTGCCCAAAACTGCAAAAAAAAACCTGTTTGCAATGATTTTCTCATTTTGTATTAGGTTACCTCTGGATTCTTGTGTGTTTTTGGTTTTGTAGGGCAGATCACAGCTACAGTTGAATTACATGTAAAGCACAAGATGATCCGCTGTTAAAAAAATGCAGATTTCTCACATTTCTAAGGTTAGTGAGTAAATGTGTTAAATAATCATAATCAACACTGACCAGATAATATTGTGATTTCTGCTATGTTAAAAAAAAAAAAAACAATACGCATGCATAGACGAGCCGTAGGTGAGAAATCTAGAAACAAGCCGGCTCAACATCTGTACATTTTTTAAAAACGAAGAATTCCTAATCATTTAGTTGCATGTTTGCTAGCAATTGTTGTGATGTACTGGATTTTACAAGCAAAAACCACTTACTGTTCAGATAAGTGGCTAAATTCATCTGCTTACAAGCTAACGACTGTTCCGTATATGCATACACTGCACACGCGCGCAGAGCATACAGCCACTGCTGGGTTGGAAATATACTGCAACTGGGTTATGCTAAAACGCCAAGCTGAGTGTTACTTGCGAGACAAAGATGAGCGGAGACACCTCGGCTGTTGCGTAACCACGAGGACAGGATTTGGCAACCCAAAGAGATCTGCAGCAAACAGCCATAGGGAAAGGGCATTCTGTTACATTCTGAAGCTTATTTCAATCATCACGCCGCTGCATGGGACTGACTGACTGAAGAAATGCACATATAATACTGTGATGCACATTGAGCAGGACGGGTGTCCGCTTGGCAATAATTACAGCTGACAAATAGTGATTTCCTGCGTGAAACACACTCCCACCCATACAGACAGGTGCAGAACCAGACAGATTTATTTCCTGAAACTTTGAGAAACTCATGTTGATTCGGTACTGTGCAGGTGGTTGCAAGTACAAGTGTCAATGCAGAATTTAGCTGGTTTACAATTATAGCACAGGGGCAGTTTTGGAGACGTCATTGTACAAAAATGTAACCCAGACATGTCAAACACACGTCTGAGCTAAAAATGACCTCAGCATACGTCAAATAAATTCCAGCTGAAGCACCAGATCAAAAGAGGAAGGCCACTGTGTCGATCTAAACCTCAGATAGCTGATGACTTTACTCAGTGCTAATAACGGCCAGGGTATTAGCTTATCACTAATTATTAACCAGCGCCACAGAGAAAATGTTAAAGAATGTGCAACACAAACAGAGGAGTGTGTCCATGTGCAGCTTAAACCCAGTGTAGTGCAGTAATCCATAATCCGACAGTTATCTTTAATAGTTTGACAATGACAGATAACAGTAGGTCAGAAACCACATAAACAAGTCTATTTGGAATGACGGAACATTTAAGTCGTTTGTGATGATTAATGCATGCAGTGAGCGCAAGGCTCTATGGATACGTATTCGCTTCCATTCCTTACATTTCACACTGATGCATCTGGCAGAGGCGCTGACGCAGCACAACCTTTAATTTAATCATGCTACTGTCAGGCCAATGCGAAGCCTCCACTCCATACTGCATCACATTGATACTGCAAAGTAAAACTGTAACAGTAAAAGTGCACTGTGGGGCAGGACCGGGCAGTATACCTCAACACCAGGACACTGTGGCGTGTGGAAAAACCAACAGTACGACTTTAAAAAACCAAAACAAACCTGGTTACGTCACAGAAATACCGGTCAACAAAAGAAAACAAAATGAAAGTAAAGGTCACTGTGGAGTAGGACTGAAGAGTCAGCTCCATGACTGACTGCCAAGTCTGCGCTTCAGGTTTACAGTCTTGCTTAAATAATGTGGCAGTCAGAACGTGAAGTTGTGCACGAAAGGCAGAATGTAAAACTGTGGTTCTCTTTGAGGCGGAGCCAGATTTAACAAATAAAATTTCAGCTTCATAAATTACACTGTGAGCACAGTTACCTGGGTAAGAGACTCGGCGCACACACACACACACACACACACACTTTTGTATAGCCATAGTAGTGAGGTCTACAAGGTTTTTCCATTCACTTGTGTAAAACTTTATCTCAGTAACACTACACCTAACCCTAACCTCAGTAAACAAAATACACGTTTAGTTTTATTTCTGAACTTTTAGTTTTTCTAAATAACTTGAACATGTGGAGAAATCAGCTTGTTTCTTAGTGAAGACCATAAAAATAACCTCACTATAACAGATTTTTCAGTAATTGCTATCTTTATGAGGACATTCGGACCTCACTAAGAAGCATATACAAGGGCGGGCACACAGACACACACACAGACACACACACAGACACACACACACAGACACACACACACAGACACACACACACAGACACACACACAGACAGACACACACACAGACACACACACAGACACACACACACAGTTACTTTCCCTCTATTGTGAAGGACACAGGTGTCCGACTGAGCTTCGGATGTTGCTACTATATTCAGCACAGACACCGTCACACCTGAGCGCCCGCCGCCAGCGCCGGTTTTGGACGAGACCTGGTCGGAACAGTGCTTGGTTGGACAAGCTTGAAAGGGAGCTTGTGCTTCCACAAGAAGCCACCTCCTGTCACCTGTTGCTTTGGCATCTTTTCACATTGTTTAGGTGTGAACAGAGATATTTTCAAAACCATGCCCGAGTGGACGGGATCTTTAAAAGAAACCCAGCTACGTGTGGACGTGGTCTTAGTGTAGCAAAAATACAAACCAAGGATACACGTGTTGGGTTGGGAAACTTGACTCGATGGTAAAGCGCGTGTCTTTAAGTTCCCTCTCTTTAAACAATTAAGCCACATGATCATCATCATTAAGCCACTTTTTTAGCCAAAGTCCGTCAAGCAGCTTCAATCCCTGCGGCCCCCTGCACATGCGGGTACCTACATGTCCCTTTTCTGCCATGTCCCCATCTGTCCACCTCTGCTGCCAGAATCACTTGTTCACCTGCATCTCACGCTACCGGACTTGTCATAATGTCATAAAAAAAAAAATTGTGCATTTGTCTGACCTGAGGTGCTCATATGTGTAGACGTGAAGCCACTGAGGGTGTTTCTGCCACTGGCCTCGCTGTAGGAGGGCATGGAGCTAATGATGGCTTGCAGGTACTTCTCCTGTTCCAGACTGGTGGAATCAGCCTGGGACGGCCCTGAAAAACACACACAGTCTCCACTGTTGATATCCTTTTTTCTCCAACTTCCACCACCGCCCCTAAACACCACCACAACCTTTAGGGCGCCGCCCCCTATATCTGTGTATCGCTGGGGCAGTGGTGGCCTAGTGGTTAAGACCTTGTACTTGTATTCAAAAGGTTGTAGGTTCAAGTCCCAATACAGGTGCCACTGAGATTCCCTTGAGCAAGGTATCACCCACTACACTGCTCCCCGGGCGCTTCTCATAGTAGCCTACTGCTACACATGTGCGCGTGTGATGGGTTAAATGCGGAGGTGCCCTTTATGTGTGACTGAGTGTGTTCACAATGACAAATTAGTCCCTATATGTTTATGCTTATGTTGTCTGGCAGAACATTCATGGCGAAAAAATTCTACGAGCCTACAACATGCTAAACCAAGCCTATGAATCTCTCGGAGCTTGGTCGGTCAGATGAGATGACGCTTGTGGTTCTGACCTGCAGTGGGTGCATTGGGGGACTTAAAGAAGCCCACAACTCCCTTGGCATGGAGGCCAGCGGAGCGCAGGAGCACAGCTTTCGTGCGGGGGTTCCTCCAGCACACCACGGGGAAGCGGTTCTGCCGGTAACAGCGCGAGATGCGCTGGATGGTGGAGTCAGGGATGCTCTGGGGTACGATCAGCAGGCCCGGGTAACTGAAGGGACATGCAAATGGGTGAAAGAGACAACAAATGAGACAAACGGAACAAATGAAACAAAACGAACGTTTATTACTGCGAGTAGGCGTATGGAAAAAAAATAAAAAATTAAAAAATGAATGAATAAAAGAAGAGAATGATATGAGCTACTTGCTAGAATAGAGTTTGTGCATTTACTATACACTAATAGTTGTCCACAGGCTCTCTATAGGTGCGAATCTGTCTTTGTGATGCAGTGTTCTAGTACTGATCAGGACAGAAATCCGTGATCAGGATATAGAGATCGTATCAACACAGCTGTGCATGATGTGTTTGAGGCCCTAATGACAGAACCTATTTCTAGTTCAGACGGAGCCTGAACTGTCTGCATAAGCTACTGTGTTCTGGGATGAAAAGACTCGCTATTGGCTCGTCCTCACCTCCTGCAGACCGTGTACATGCGGTTGACGGTGGAGATCCGGAAGGGCTCGTTCTTGGAGCGCGTCAGACTGTTACTGAGAGTACCTAGGCCCAGGCGCTGGTAGTCACGGCAGCAGGCCCGCTCCACCACATTGCTCATGGTCTGGCGATCGGATGAGCGGATGGTGGAGGAAAGCGTCAGCGTGCTCTGCTCTAGCTCCTCAGACACTGGGCGAACAGAAAGTCACTATCAGTGGAAGCCGCAGTAAGCTGAGCAGTCAAGAGAGAGTGGACGGCAGCGGTAGAGCACTTTGCACAAGGACGTCAAAAGACTGATGAACATAATGGCCCAATGAGATCATCGTGTGTGTGTGTGTATGTGTGTGTGTGGCACCTGAAATTTCATCCTCGTCCATCTCAGACTGCAGGCTGCTCCGGTTTTCCCAAGTTGGCGGCGTGTACTTCTTCCGGGTCACGTACTGCCGTCCGATGGTCCGCTTAGCGCTTTTCACCAAGTTTTTGGAAAGGGTTCTGAAACACAGGAAGAGGCCCTAATGACTTAACTGCGTGCCAAAAGCAAGGGATCAGCCAGAACATTAAAACCATCTACCTAATATTGTGTAGGCCCCCCTCATGCTGCTGAAACCTCTCTTAATGTGGTGCCTTTTGATCAGCGGCACCACAGTAGATTTTGCCTTCACGCCGCAAAACCTGCCATTTTCGAGATGCTCTGCTCCAATCACACCACAAAATTGGCACAGATGCTTACAGTCACTCATCTTCCCCGGCTTCCAGCACACCAACTTCACAAACTGACTGTTCACTTGTTGCCCAATTTACCTCTCCCCAAACAGGTGCCATTTTAACAACAAACCTGAGGTTTTATACTTCATCTCTCGCTGGGTTATTACATTTTACACACAGTTTAT
This sequence comes from Arnoldichthys spilopterus, assembly GCA_037974385.1. Lineage (NCBI taxonomy): Eukaryota > Metazoa > Chordata > Actinopteri > Characiformes > Lepidarchidae > Arnoldichthys > Arnoldichthys spilopterus. Next base: position 6,759 of record JBBPDA010005718.1, on the reverse strand, counting down.
ATATTAATATGATTTTGATATTACTTATGCTATGACTGGATGCCTATACATCAAAACATGGTTAAGACGTTATGATATTGTGAGCTGATTCATAAAAAATATTTAAAGTGATAATACTAAGAGAAATATTAGATGTTATTATACAGAACATACAGAATATATTTGGTTGGATTGACGTTTTTGAGTAACGTAAGTAATAATGTTTACGCTGGCAGCACATACGTTACTAGCAGCTCTAACGCTGGCACCTTCATAACCGTGTATTCATTCTGACTGGACTTGCATGTCCCTTTCCTGTATGAACCTGCCATGTAACCCTGAGTGTTATAAGCAGTTGCTCAGTTATTTATCATAATCATTGAAATATAATATTGTAATTACGGTCAATGATTAGCGGAGGCACGTCATTTGCTTTAACGTTGCCCTACTTTCAAGATAAAGTACATTTTTGAATCCGGGCACATTTACATCATCCATATTACAGTGTACCTTATTAAAACATCATTTGTGGAATGTCGGCCCTCATGAATCAGCCACCCAGGTGTGTTGGGATGCAGTAGAGTGAGTAAACAGTCAAGTTCAGGATCACGTGTGTTAACGTCGGGTCAACAGTACAATGATGTGTGTTGGATGAGAAGAACTGATGAACTCGGCAGTAAGAACATGATAACGTATAGAATGAATATAGAAATAAAAATATACAAAATATATATGAAAGGATCACAGAAAGGGCTTGAAGCTCTGGGTTTTTGTGCACGAAGAAACAAGCGGTTGTCCATAACGTGACGTGCGAGACGTTTTTTTGAAGTGCGAGGTAGAAAAAAGTGACCAGTGCGAACAGCAATACTACCTGATGCTCTGAGGGGTTAATAATTAAAACTGTCCTACTTCACATTGGTGAAAATATGAATAAAATAAGGAAAAAACCATAAATAACTACCGGCATCACTTCTGAGTGGTTGCCAGGTCGAGTGTGTTAACTGAGAGAGGGAGCAGCTCAGTGAAAGGATGAAGAGCAGGTCTGTGTCGGTCATGACATCAGGTACTACTGAGGGGAGTGTGTACAAGCTGTGTCACATTTTCCACTGTTCAATAATTCAGCACTAGCGTTGTGTTGTGTTTCTCTCCCCTGACTCAAGCACCATACAGGTTCGCAAAATCAGTCAAAAATATTAATTTTGTCCTTTACGCCTAAAATAAATAGAACGTGGCTATTGTTCCACAAAAACGTTGCTTCTGTGGTCAG
>JBBPDA010005643.1:0-17113 GCA_037974385.1 Arnoldichthys spilopterus | reverse complement strand
TAAATGCAGAGGTCACATTTTGTTGTGGTGCTTGAGTGTGTTCACAATGACAAATAGTCACTTTCACTTCACTTCACATTATCTCGCACACTTCCTGCGTCCTACCCATTACGCCCCCTGCGTCGTTTCCTCTCCTGCTGCCCCAGCCTCCTGAATAGTGCGTATACCCTGCCTCGTACCCACTACAAAGTACAAAAGCGGGCACTCGACTCCTCGAATCAGGCTGGCGCCATACATTCAGATTCGTTTGGAGAGCAGGGCTGCCGAGATACAAGTGGAAGGGAGATTCGGCGCTCGATTCGGTGCCCCTCACGTAGCAGAATGTCGGTGGGAATTGGGTTATAATTAGAGGAGACTGACAGATCCTTTGAGGTAATTAGGCGAAGGCTGATGAAAGTCCCAGGTGGAGGGAGGAAAGGCCGGAACGGCAGCTCGTGTTGCTGCTCGGAATTACGCTGATTATTTCGTGGCGAGGGGCAGCGGGCCGAAGTGGCTTCCTCGGTTATTTGGGAGCAGGTTTGTTACTCTGTCGCTGCCAGTGATGTGACCTCACAGGCAATTGTGCTGTAATAGGCCTCTGTGTGTGATGTGACAATCGTAATGGCACAAAACCGCACATGCAATTATTGTCCTTATGCCGCTAGACGTCCAAGCCATTCATCTTGCGCGGCTCAATTCATTACCGCGGCTGTATCTACAGACATTGAATCATCTCCATTGCTTCCGAGCGCAAGCCTGTATGCCTGTAATGGCGTTAGCGACGGACGTGCTAATGAGAACGCGTCCTTTTAAAGCCGTGATTATGACTCAGATTAAAGCCATTATGAGGTGTCGTTAGCCCCTCGAACAAATAAACCACATCGCCCAAATGTCTTGCCACGGTGCGTCATCAGCTTCCATGCCTCGTTATTAAGCTGGGAGCCTCCGAAAAATGGCTAAACAGCATTCCCATATTGCGATTGCCCATTTGCTGCCGCTAGCAGTAAACGGCGCAAGGCGCTAGCTCGGCCGCTCCTGCAGCTCGGAGATAAGTTCACAGCTAATGCACTTCAACATTTACAGCGAACGTGCAGGAATGACACCTCTCCTCCACAGGTCATCCCTAATCTCATTAGAGATGCAGGGTGAGACATGAATAAAGAGGGCCCCCTGTTGGGAACGCCGGGGCGCCGAGCTCGGTTGGGCTTCGAGTGGCCCATCCAATCAATGCGACGACATGAACGGCTTGAAGGGAAAACATCCCGGGGCAAGGTGAACGTGCTCTGGTCCGACAGAAAGTTTTGTTGCCGGGCTTGCGGGGACCATGAGTCCTCGGCCTCTGGAGGAGCCACCGGACACGTTAATGCCCAGCCTTCCCACCGCACGTCTCTGGAGGCCTGTCCAACGTTCAGCGCTCTGCAGCTGCTTCTAAATTTGCATCGGAACAGATCCAGCCCTGCAATTCTGACACGCATGCACTCACACACTCCCTGTCTCAATCTCCTGTGGAGCACGGGATCAAACAACGCGGCGTGTTCGGCTTCCCGACCGCAGGGCCGATCCCAAGTGGTCACTGGACAAAAGAGAGGAGCGAGGAGGGGCAGAGGGAGCCTGAGAGAGATCGATACTGCAGGAGAGAGAGAGGAGCGCTTGCTTTGGTGCCAATGTTGAGAGCGCGTTCGCTCCTTTTTGCTCTGCCTCTTCGAGGTCAGCCCCGACATGGCTAGAAGGTCGGAGTGATGAGAAGCAAGTGTGAAAAGGAAGGGTGTTCTGGGATTGACCCTGCTCTGGCTGAACACCATCACACTTATGCCAAACTGAAATGGCAGAGAACCGACAGCCTCCCTCCAGGCCGTCGAGAGGGAGTGTATTACTGTTTAGACGGCCATGCTAATGGCTAAAAATAACTAGCACATGCTAATCGATTGCTACAATCTGCCATGGCTTGAATGTAGAAACGGAAACAAACCAACGAATAAAGCACTAAAGTATATATTTCATGCAAGAGCGAATGTTTCCAAGTCAAACATCAACATTGGAAATGTAATGACGTGTGGAACGTTTGGTATCCCTCTCGTTCGAGTGCAGCATTTTAAATGGCTTTTAAAGCAATACCTTCAGCAAAGTGGAAAGCACCAGTTCCAGCTGAGAGCCTTCACTATAACTAGAATCCATGAGCATTATGAACGTGAGAGAGAGGGAAAGCTACAATTGCAGAGGTCACTGACTGCATATATGGGATACACTCTTATCAGACAGTGGTGCTTAAGGGTTTGTAAACTCTTTAGAACTTACATTATTTCTGTATAAATATCACCAAAAGACTGTAAAACCATGCCTTTCCTTTCTGTGAAGCCAGACACAAGCAGTGAGGAAAAGAGTGGAAGTCAGAATACACCTACGAGCCTGAACGCTACACGTTCATCAGCCTGAAATATCAGATTTAGGCAACGGCGTAGCTAAAGCAAGGCTTTTGGTAGCTCCCCCTCCTAAAACACTCTCACTACAACTGGCAATTAAAAAGGTGAGCTGAACCACAAGGGTTTGAGCAGGGAAATCACCAACTGTGCTGGACACTGGCCCTCCAGGGCCGGACCTGGACAGCCCCATGCTAATAGCTACATGCTGCATGAAAGCACATATGTGATTAAGTGGCTCATAAGCAACAACGTTGGCTACATCAACACGAATTGATGTTACAATGACTTAGCTGGGAAAAAAACTCCCAAAGATCATCATTTAACACTTCAACTTTGGAGCTAGCCATGGGCTAACTGCTAACGTTAGCCTCACTTACTTCTTGTTTTCACAGCCATGTCTCAAGTGCAAGCCTAGCAGAGCGCCAAAGGTGTATGGGGCAGTGGTGGCCTAGTGGTCAGGACCTCGCAGAAGGTTGTAGGTTGACCTGGGTACCACTGAGGTTCCCTTGAGTAAGGTAGTGCTCAAGGTACTTCTGTTCACAAGGTCAGGCCTTCTTACGATCTAGTAGAATAACATTCTAAAAAATAATGTCTGGGGAAATTTGAAGTATGAGCAGATATCAGCAAAGGGAAAACCAACAGCTGTAGTTGGAAAGACTCATAACTAAATTTATAAATAGTTCTTAAATATAATGGGCAGACATATATATTTCAGGGTTTCTGCAGGTTTCAACACTTTTTAAGACCGTTATGAATGAAACTGAAGACCAATTTCATGTCCACGTTGGTAAACAGTAGAAAGGACATTGAAGAAAATCGGAGAATCTTAGAATTACTAACAACATAAACACATTTATTCACATTTACCAAACTGTGTATTCACACCGGTGGGCAGTAGCGGCCTAACGACCTTGTGAACAGAAGTACCTTGAGCAGTACCTTACTCAAGGGAACCTCAGTGGTACCCAGGTCAACCTACAACCTTCTGCGAGGTCCTAACCACTAGGCCACCACTGCCCCATCACCCCTCAACCAAAATAAGTGATGGAAGTAGGAGTGGTGGCCTAGTGGTTAGGACACTGTCTTTGCAACCTGAAGGTCGCAGGTTCGAGTCCTGGCCCGGGCACTACTGAGGTACCCTTGAGCAAGGTACCGTCCCACTACCGTCCCTGCTCCCCGGGCGCTGTTGGTAGCTGCCCGCTGCTTCACGTGTGCATGTGTGATGGGTTGAATGCAGAGGTCACATTTCTTGTGGTGCTTGAGTGTGTTCACAATGACAAAGAGTCACATTTATTCATTAAATACACAATGACATTTAAAGACCAAATGTAAGCAATTTAAGACCTAGTGCATAAAATCCTCATGTTTTTAAGACTTTTTAACGCCTTAAATTCATTTTTTTTAATTTTAGACTCCCTGTATTTACCTGACAGATAATGCTAACAATGTTCATCATAATCATTACCTAAATAACCTGAAGCCTAGTGGGTAATCCCTGTAAACCTAGCTGTATTAACATCATACACCACTGAAAAACCTTGCCCCAGCCATCAGTCCCGAACAAGATTTGTGTTATTTCACCCATGATGGAACCTGAACTAGTGAACATGAACATGAACATGGCTTCAAATTTAGTAAAACAGCTAAATTAACCATGAGGACACATAAGATCATAGACTTTGTATTTAACTCCATATCATGACTGTAAACTAGGTTGACAGCAATATGCCTCTGGATCTGAAAGAGGCAGTCTCAAATGCTGTGTTTTAATGCCTTTTTGCACTGTTTTTCCTTAAAAAAAGATTCATAAATCTGTACCAATGGCATATTTTGACAGAGAACAACTACACATGTGACCAAGACACAGTTTATGACAACTGTGTTTTCTGTCAGTAAATGATATATATTACAGGCACACTTACAACACCCTGCAGAGGCTGGCAGTGGTGGCCTAATGGTTAGGACATTGCCCTTGGGACATGAAGGTCGCAGGTTCAAGTCCCAGCCCGGGCACTACTGAGGTACCCTTGAGCAAGGTATCGCTCCACGTCTTGGAAGTCGCTTTGGATAAAAGCGTCAACCAAATATGTAAATGTACAATCGAGCTACGAATAATATGTCATGTTATTGGTTGAAATGACCAAAATTGCAGTTTTTTTCAGCATATCCACAAGTCAGATATTGGCCACTGCTGTACTGTGCATCACTAACATCTGTTCTCGTTTTATTAAAGATAATACCGCTCAAATATACATCTCAGTTCTATAGTCACATTTCCACATTTGGTGATGCTCGAGACAAAAAAAATGGAAAACAGGTTATATTAGCAAAACAATATCTGTTTTCATAAAATTAAACTAATTCCATAATAAACGCTTTTATTTGTGTAGCTCAATTTTTTGTGAACGAGAAAATTATATTAAATGGTGAAAAGCTCATTATAATTTTTCCTTCTTATTATTATTATTATTCTTTTTTTTAAAGCAATGACTTACAGTTATATGTGCATAAATGCAGCTGATTTCCAAAAGAAGTCGTTTGAAATTGCCCATGAAGCATGTTTCCCAATATGGAACGGCTTTATCCGCCTGGCCACTTGTTTTCATAGAGATACATGGGCACGTCAGCATGGCTGACATGTGAAGTATGTTGGGAATTAGATTCAGATTGATGCCTGATTGTTCTTTCATGCCTGTTGTAGTAATTCCCACCCTCTGAAGCACTTACACGTGGATGAGCGCACACCGACGCTCTCTACAGGAGGATTTCTCCATCTTCTTTCAAATCAGCGCATTAGTTTAACGCCACAAAGCCTCACAGTGATCCGTTAGATTTCCCTCCCACCCTTACTGAACTCCGACATCAGGTGCACATTCCCTCCGTTACTATTAACGAAGATCCTCATTATCTCGTAAGCGCCTCCAACACTGCCCGTCAGGTCCAATCATCCTTTATGCAAAATAGCATCATGCTATACATTCCGGCAAGCGAAGCAAACATAAAACGATATGATTAACACTGAGGGGCATTCATCTTTATGCGGCGACGGCATGTGGAAAACGTTTAGAACGTGGCCCTCACCCTAGGCTGAGAGCTAGGCTTATCTCCCATCCTGCCCGACTCGGAATGAGTACCCAACATTATCTGCAAGTTCAGGTGCATAATTTCATTTTGGACCCACTTGTTTCTTTCTGCGCCACATTTACTATTTCCTCATATTTTTTTCCCATTAGAATTGTTGCTAAGGTCATGGTGTGAATAAACACAAAGGGGTGTCAGTTCATTCATGCAGCTACAGCTTCAATTCTATGTTTGTTTTAAACCATTTTACAGTTTTTAAACCATTCACACTGGTCACACCGACACTGACACAGTCCATCCAAGCGTAAAACCCCACGGGGTCACTGGAAATTTGAGTTTTTTTGTATAATTTTGTATCATTTGTAGTTTCATACACAGGAGCATCTTAGCGATCGGATGGGACCAGGTTTGAGCTGTTGTTGAATTCTGTTGCCGTTTATGACACGTCGACTTCCGGTGTCTGTTTTGGTTCGGTGAGCAGCTCATTTATGGTTTTATTGCTGTTTTATGTGGATAATAAGTGTTTGGTGCTGTTTCTGTGTTGGAATGTGACTTGTCGGTCGTGTTGTTTGACCTGTCGCTGCACGAGGTGATGTTTATAACGATTTTATTGTTCCGGTTGTGACGCGCCTGCAATGGCGCCACCTTGTTTATGTAAAAACACATTTACAGATTATTAAAGAACGAAAACACATAGAACCTTCAGATTTGGTAGGCACGTGCTCTGGAGGTCAGAGAATCAAGTACTGTTGACGTTTTGGTGTTTTATCCAGTAGATTCATTACGGATCCTGATGTTTTAAATGACAATTGTGTTTCATACAGAGCTGTTCCACCACCAGGGGGCAGTGCAAATAGGGTTAAGGATCCACAGCTTTGGGCAAAACTGATCTTAGATCAACTGTATTGTATGTGTTATGAATGGATCGTTTTTAAAAGAACTGCTACTTTTTGGACGGTGAAAATGTGATCTCTGTGATGGGCCTACTGTACCTATAGCAAAGTCTTACTTAACCAATGTGAATCAGTTTTTCGAGTTGCGATTTATAATTTTTTTTATTAATAACCATTAATCTTGCATTCATATAGGCTCAGCTTAAATCAGTAAACATAAGTTTTACTGACAAATGTACAAAGAGAAGATCTCCGGTGTTCCTATGGATCGACTTTTTAACTGTTTAGGAACTGAGGATACTAACTGCTTTTGCAAGTAGAACTATTGCCCATTCTTGCTCAGTACATTAGCTGCTCAACAGTTTTGGGTTTTATCTGATTCTTATGTTGATAATGCACCTTAAATTTCCAGTAGGAGACAGATCTGGACTTCTGGCTGGTCAGTCAAGAACTCACACTCTGTTTCTACGAAGCCACACTGTTGTAGCACATGGAGAATACGGCCTAGTATGGAAATAATCATATACCTCATGAGAAAAGGTGTTGCCTTGGTGGCAGCATATGTCTTTCTAAAATCCCAATATACACCTCTGCATCAATGGGACCTTCCCCTTCCGTCCTTCAGAAATAAGCTCAGGCCTAGAGAACTTAACAGAATTTCTGCATAAAATTGTTACTCAAATATGTTGCATTACTTCGTGCAGTGGTGGACTATGTTAAGTGACAATGTTTTTTTCTGAACTACGCCTGGTCCCTTGTGGCTATATTTTCCTCACAGTGGTATGTAGTTTTTTATGCAGTGCCCTCTGAGGGCTCAAAGGTCATGCATATTCAGCAGAGGTTTTTCTGGCCTTTCCCTACATGGAACAAGATCAAGATTCTCTCAATCTTTTTCACAATATTATGTACTGTAAATGGTGAAAAACGTATAATTTGTCCACTGCTCTTACACAGATGGGTTACATTTCAGAGGTCCCATATAATTGTAGTGCGCTGTGCTGTGTTCACAATGACAAACACTCAATTTATTGAAATTATTGACAGTTTGTTTGGCACAAAGCAGTGAGCCCCAAACCATCACAAACTGAGCTCTTGGCGGATGCTTCACTTATATCCAATCACAACACCCTCACCTCAGATTTTAGTTTTTATCGCATTTTACAGAACATAACGAATCATTTCGCCCCAATTTATTTGGTATAAACATAACCGTGCATCTACTGCCACACTGCAATGGGGAATCAGCCCAACATCCAAAACATATGAGCTGCTTCACATTATTACATGAAGGTTAATTTGGCCTGTGACATTCATTTGAACTTTCTGTCTTTGATACAGTTTTTATTTTTAATTTTAATGTTCTCTGTGGGGGGGATAAGGTTTAATAGGAGTGCTGCAATCCTCTGACACACTGGATATGAGGAAACGTTTCTCTCCGGAGAGCGGAGTGAGAATCGGTCTCGGAATGAAAATGAAAATGTCACATCAATCAAAGGATCTGGCGCAATGTGTCCGCGAGCGCTACCGAAATGTGCCACGTCACATGTTTTCCCAACACAAAAACTAATAATAATATCCCACAGGTCACACGCCAAGAATATATTGTATTTATATTTGGATTAGGATTGGTTCTTCGCCTTTGGCTTGCTCATTAGGGGCTCGGGCCCCGGTTCTGTGACGACGCCATTGGAATAAAATTGGCCTAATTTGAAACTGTAGCTTCTGCCTCATCTCTCGAATCATGTTCGTCCTGCAAGACGTATCTCATTCCGGGCTATTATTGGGTTATGCAACGCAAGATGAATATACTGTCTGAAATGTAATCAGACGCAATTGTGCGGATATTAACACGAGTCAACCGTGCCCGGCGAATTTGCGTATCCGGTGTGGAACGCACCTGCGAACAACAAGACGATTATCTCTTATTTGCACGCGAGTGAAATCGCGAGTGCCTGCTCGCTAAACCCGAGAGTCTCAGTTTACCCCCCGAGAGCGAGCAACGTTTCACCTTTTGACACATCGCAGAGGCGCGAACACGATTCAGAGCCAAATCCTCGAGAAGCGCCGCTGCAACGCTCTCAGCTCCCGGAGCAAGAGCCCGTCCTCGCAACGGAGCCCCCCGGAGAAACGTGTATAAAACATCCGAGGCCTTCTCGGAGGGGGGTCGATCATTGTCAGAAACTGGGGCTGTTTGCGTTTGATGTCCCGCCCTCGTGGCCCGTGCTGTCCGGCAGCCGCGAGAGAGAGAGAGAGGGGAGAGGGGGAACGCGGTGGAGTGTGAGCAGCCATACATGCATTATGAATTACCCCACCCCCCAAGCTCCAATAAGGCCAAGTGTCTGTGCGAGTAGCCCCAGCTCAGCTGATGCAGAGCCCAGCTTGGACGCCGCGTGCACATTTGTCATGTAGAAGGGGAGAGAAAGAAGGGATTAAATATTTATGCGACAGAAAGTGAAGCGTGAGCAACCCTTCTGGAGAAGAAAAAGAAGAAGTAACACACACACACACACACACACACACACACACACACACACTTACACACACATAAATAAATAAACAGAAAAAGTTGAGAGAGAAACCAAAATGGGACCAAAATCATTTCCAAAGGCTCAAGTTCTAATGTGCTTTTCTAAATGTACAAGTATTGCTGGAAATATCGATACGATGACGGAGTATGACCCGGCATAAAGACACAGAATACGGCATCAGGGCGCAGAGGAGAAAGGCCAAGCTGGTGTCTACACTAATGGCTCAGACTTGGCTGCCCATTACCAACCCTGCCATGCCACCCATGGCTGATCGATAGCCTAACTATGCACCTCATGTGCCCAAATCTCAGGTTTTAGCATGGACAGACCAACGTTGCTCACTGGAATCACAGTGCAATGGTTAAGCTGTGTGCCATGTGTCTGTAGGCATCTAGTTTGGTTATAGTCAATGGTCGCGTCAGTAGTTACAACAGAAACGCTGTGTATGTACATAGCACAAAGTCTTATATCAACCCTACTGCAATCCATTCAACCTCAGTCAGGCGTTTACAGCTGGGATTGGGCTTCGATGCTGAACACGGTACTTTTTTCAAGTACTGACTACAAAGCTAAAGCTAGAAGCTAGAACTTCATCAACATCTTCAGGTAATTCATTAGCAAGAGGCACACGTGAGAGTGCACTCGGGTTACGCCCTGGTGGCCGACTGTGACAGGCTGGATGGTGTTGGGATGGCAACGGGAGGGCGTTAGGTTTTAAAACGAAGCGGTAATGATTCACAATTGAAGGTTCTCGACGGCTACACGAGAGAAACACAAAGCCCTGAGCTCAGTTATCTGCTTTAAAGGTGTCATGCACACTCTTAACACCATGTTTAAACACGCCAATCAATCACGCGTCTGTTCCGAGACAACGCGTGAACCAAAATAGACTCGCTGCTGCTCACATGTAGCTTTTTCTACTTTTTCTTTTTAAAAAAAGAAATTAAAAAATTATTACAAATTGCTGATATCGCCACCAGTCAAAATGTGTTCCATCCAGATATCCTGATCTAAGGCTAATGCTTAGATGCATGGTTGCCACGGTTTCCAAAACAATTCATAGCCACGGTGTTATCGTGCCATGCGTCGAAAATGCTGAACAAAAAATTCCATTCGTCTTGCAATATTTTGTCCTTTTTTGACACTCGTAAACAGAGGCGGCTTCCTTCGCTTCTTCGACACTGCTTAACAAATAACCAGGAGGGAGAAAATACTTTCAAGTCCGACCGCAGCCTTAACAACACAACTGGACCTCAGTGCAACATTTACTGTGTCAAGACCACACAAACTAACTGCTGCTTACTCTCTCTACCATGGACAAATCTGCAGGATGATGGGGGCAAAAGTAGATGATGGTACTGCCCCCTTTTGCAGATTGGGGTCTGTCTTTATGAAATTATGTGCAATATTCTTCTGTTTTTCTTCTGTGTACAATATGTGCAACTACACATAGGTTTATATAGTATATTTCATACACAAATGTCTATTTATATTTTTTTGTATTAGTTGTAAAGGTTACTTTTTTATCTTAATGTTGAATAGTTTTTTTTTTAATCTATTGTTTTGCCACTTTTCTGCTGCTCTTACCGTTTGTGCTGCCGTAGCAATACAAATTTCCACTTGTGGGACTGATAAAGGTTTATCTTATCTTATCTTTAAGGTGGCAACCAGCGATAAAGAGCAGTAGCATGGCCTACTACGCTGGAGGGTGAAACACGTAGTTGGACTGGCCCATTTATGATATTATCATGTGAAATATTACCAATATATCAATATTTCTTTCTTTTTTTTAAGTATGACATACTGATATATAGTGAAACCCCTATTTACAGGCTTGAGTAATCATTTTCACATATAGAAATATAGGTAGAAAGTATTTCTGTAAAAAAAAAATCAACTGTCTTTTTGACATATCACCCAAAAAGGAATAATTTTTTATTTTTATTTTTTTTAAATAAAAACAAAAAAACAAAAAGGAATTTTTAGCTGCAAGGTATGGAATTTTTTTCTGAAAAACCTTCCAAGTGAACACTTTCCAAATGAGTAAAATGGAAGCCTTAAAACAAGAGCTGGTAGTGGGATGTTATAGTGCATCATTAGTGTATATTAGCATACAGTTCATCATTATAGCTACACTAGCAATGAGTAGTACTTGCTGGGGGAAAAGAAAAGTAGAAAAGTAGAGAAACAGGACATTTCATGAAAACAAAATCTGAACCTGTAAAGCCCAAATATGCAAAATAAATGAAAAAAACATTCGCCTTAATTTGCATAAATACATCACAAAAATAAATGTACGAAGGCAATTTTCATGCAGTATTCATATATACAAAAACACAGAATGCTCCCATACCTAAAAATCATACCGGGCTTAGGAAAGATCACTGTGCACATATTCATCTATCAACGGAATTTTCTCGGATGAGTCACAGTGTCATTCCAGATGTCCACAGTGAATGTCTGTCTGTCCCTCTGTCCCAGCACAGAGATTGGCAGTGAAAACAGTGCAAGTGCCATGTTGCCTGTTTTAATGAAGTCAGCTGGCAGTGCCCAGGAGTTTGAAACCCACTCGTAGTCTAGCATTGTGGCCAGCTGTGACAGTAAAAATTTGAATAGAGCTGATTTGAAGCCTCATCACCAACACACCCACCCACACACACAGTCTAAGATGCGTCAGATGTGAAAATACTGCCACCAGTATGAATTTTAAACAGAGCAAAGAAGGAAACGGACATCGGCCTGTATAATTTAATATGGTCGCAAAAAGCAGATAAAATGTCCTGTGAATGTCTGTCAGTCTGGTCAATTTTCTTAAACTCCTATAAACGTTAAAATCTTAATTACGAAAATATAATTTACAATACTAGTAAATGTTGTAGTAGAGTATGGGTGGAGCTTTCCAGGGCTTGCAGATTTCAGAAGCGATTGGTTTCCTTCCCCACAGAGCTGTATATACAGGAATCCAGTCAATATCAGTAGATTGCACAATGTTACACAACTTGTGTTCCTGGCTTTTCATGGTTAAGGTCTAAATCCTGTGTAAAAACTGCTCTATTCATTACAAACTTTGATTTTATGACCACAGCCCACAAACGTTTTACATCCATAGTGGAAAAACAGACAGATTTGATCTTTTCCGGACAGTCCTGGAAAGTTCTACAATGTTCTAAAAGATTCCAGAGAGTTCTAGAACATTCCTGACAATTCCAAGAACCTCTGGACATTTCTCCGAGTTCCAGAATATTCTGGAAGTTCTACTCAGCGTTTAAAGTGAATGGAGAATGTTCTTGAAAGCAGATAACGTTCAAAACGTCATTGTCCTGAGCCCAGAAGCAACATTTTTTTGTGGAACAACAGCCATTTTCGGTTTATTTTAGGCATAATTGATTGGGGAAACACACTTCGCACCCAGGAACAAACATAAAATAGAACTCCGTCGTGTAGTGATACCCGTGAAATGCCAGTAAATGTGCCGGACCTCAGCATCGGCCAATAGGACTGATATATACTTGTGCATTGGCCTTTGACATTGCGCAAGGAGATGCAAGCTACTGTAGGCTACTAGGTTAAACTAGCAGTGTGTCTCTCTCATTCCCCCCTTGCATATCTCTTCCACTCTTACCACATACGAAGAAGCAGTTGCTGAGAAACTACATGCATTAACATCTTCTGACTAGTGCCATGGCATGCTAGGACTGACTTCTGATGGTTAATCGGTCTAAGACTGCTCTCACGGCAAGCATCTATAATTAAATCACATGCACAAAGACTTCAAAACGTTTTATCCCGTCTTCGTATTTGTGCTATCTCCGTTTATATCGTCGTGACCAAAGAGAGAAACAGGAAAACGAGACACGGTAGAAGCTGCTGCAGCCTCCTCCGACGGCCGGCTGGTTAAACGGCACCTCTGCGCTTTTCCTGTCATTTACCGAGAGCTACTAACGAGGGCCCGGAGGCTCACCTGAAGCTCCCTGAGCCCTGAAGCGAACGGACCATTGCAGCCCTGCAGTGGCAACATTCACCTGCAGGGGGCAATTTAGCTGCGTCTAAGCCGTGAAAGTGAAAAGCAGGGGAGCCGAGACAGAAATGGGAAAAAAATAAATAAAACCTGCCTTGATTTTTCATTTCTCCCTGGTCTAGCCCTCCCCATCCCCCCCCTCCCAACCACCCCCACACCCCGGTGACCACTGCACTCTGCCGGTCTTTATTGCTCTGTCTAAATTAGGACATCCATTACGTGGCTTAAGTTGGACACGAAGTTATAAATCCTCTTGTTAATTTTGAGAGAAGACTGCGCTCGGCTCGTTATGACCGAATTAGCAGAAATCTGCGGGGCGGTCGGAACCTCTGCGACGCCGGATGCGATCCTCCGGCCAGGACGGCGGACCTGAGCTTCTCGTTCACCTTTATTAACATGCTGGTCGTCTTCTCTCTCTCCTTTATTGTCTTTCTGTTTACGCAGGGATTTTGTACGGCTGTTGTGTCGAAGACTAGCGCAGATTCATGCGCGTGGTGCATAGCAACATTATACACATCTGTACACATCTGCTTTTCCTCTGACAAAGTCTCCAACAGCACATGTTCAGCTTTGGGGTCTCTTGACCCCGTGAACAGCACTTAAGAGTGATCAACTGTACCAAACTTTGTCTTGGTAGCATGTGTGTGTGTGTGTGTGTGTGTGTGTGTGTATTTAACTCTTTGTGAGGACCAAATGATGATTACCATGTGGAGGCCTAGTGGCTAGGACCAGGTTTGCAGGTTCAAGTCCCTGCGCACCACTGAGGTTCCCTTGAGCGAGGTCGCGTTTCGCTGTGGTGTGTTCACAATGACAAATCTGTCAAAGTGAGGACCTTTTGCTGGTCCTCACAATGCTGATTTCTCCACAAATGTGTATAAAAAACTATAAGAGCAGAAAAAAATGGTCTTTTCTCGACTTAGGTTAAGGGTTAAGGTTTTGCTCAGTGTAGCGTTACTGAAAGACCGTACTACAGAAATCAGTGAAATGTACTCACAACGATAGCAATACCAACCTCTGTGTGTGTGTGTGTGTGCTTCAAAAAGAAGGGTTTTTG
Source organism: Arnoldichthys spilopterus (assembly GCA_037974385.1). Taxonomy (NCBI): domain Eukaryota; kingdom Metazoa; phylum Chordata; class Actinopteri; order Characiformes; family Lepidarchidae; genus Arnoldichthys; species Arnoldichthys spilopterus. The sequence goes on along the minus strand of JBBPDA010005643.1, from coordinate 3,140 downwards.
GTTCAGAAGCTTTACAGTGCTTCAGAACTAGCACAAACTAAGCCTGCCCTATCCTCGGGCGAGGGACGGCTTTAACAAATATCTGGATTTCTTTCCTAAGAACAAAAAAACTTTCCGCCTGTAAAGAAGCCTCTGATTCATTACAGTGAGCAGCCGGTTTAAATAAATGATTAGTTTTGTTCAGTTCCAGCCTCTTTAATCTTAATTCTCAATACTGTCTCGGATCACACATTTTAAGGCCCCATTTTCGCCGACAGAAGCAGAAGACTTAAAAAAAAAAAAAAAAAAAAAAAATCCATTTCCACAGACGACGAGTTAAACCAACAGCTCGTAGATCAGTGTCAGCCAATCAGAGCGCTGGATCGTGTTGATAAGGCGTTCCTCAAAGCGCCGATGTGGCCTTGACGGAAAGGCTGGCGCGCAACTCTCATCACTCTTCATTCTGCGCAGCGGCCAAGCCAAGCTAGCCGCATTAGCAGGCCGGCGCGAACACACGCCCACACACTCGGCCCGCTGACGCTGACGCACACGCAGCCACTGGGATATGGGTTGCGACTGGACGACACAAATCACAGCCCCATAACGGCAGAGTGAAAATTGTCAGAGGTCCGTCAGAGGAGCAGCGGAACGTTTATCGGGAACATCTGTGGTGGGAATGAAATCCCGATGACTTGCGAGATCACATGCATGAATATTGCACTCGATGCAAATCAAGAGCCACAAGTACAGAGCGAAACCCCCTCCCCCCCCAAAAAAAAAATCATCTGTCTCCTCCATCCAATCAGATTTTCAACTATAAATGTTTATCGTTTCACACCCGGGTCCGAACACACGTTTACAGACGTATTTACGCAGACTTCTACCCAAGATTAGGCCTAAATAATGCCCGGTGTGATCTGGGACGACAGGGCCGCCGAGCGATTACAGTGGCTGCCTGGCGTGGAGCGGGGCAGGGCGACGTTCGAATCAGGCAGGAAATGATATTTGTGCTACGAGACCTCATCGGTTCATAACAGACAGGTTTTGCATAAACCTCACTATGGGCAGTGGAGGCCTAGTGGTTGGGACAATGCCCTTGTGAACTGAAGGTTGTAGGTTCAAGTCCCTGGGCACCACTGAGGTTCCCTTGCGTAAGGGACCGTCCCGCTACGCTGCTCCCCAGGCGCTGTTGGTAGCTTGCCCGCTGCTCCACGTGTGATGGAGCGCGTTCCCAATGACGAACAGTCACTTTCACTGGTACAGTCATCACTTTTCATCACTTTTCTAGTCCAATAGAAGTGCATTTTAAGAAAAACAAGCGATTTCTTAGCGACTTTTAGACGTTTTTGTTCCACACAGTACCAGAGCTGCAGCTGATTGTGTGAAGTGAATATTCATGAGTCGATAAATAATAAATTAACGCGGCAAATCGTTCACAGCGTGAACCGCGTGTCCTCAGGGAGCAGTTGTAGTTTGTTGCTCTTTGTAGCTACATGCTCGGCACAGGGAAACTGCTGCCTTCTCTACTAACTCATTAACTCCTTCTGGGATGGACACCAGCTGTCCCACCTCTCCGAACAGGCCCCCCTTGCTTTTAAACATCAAGTTCAAGAACTTCCTCTATTTTCAAGGACTTTCCAGGCCCAAATTCCTCTAATTTAAGGACCCACCGCGTAACGCTGGCAGTCTCGCGTGCCGCTGTTTAACCTGCAGCGTTCGGCTTAAGATATACACGTTCAGACAGCACAATGCAGCCTGTTTGCTAATGCAAGCTTCAAGAACTTCAATTTCTAATCTTGCACGAAGTCTGGAAACGTGAGCCCCTGTCAAGGCCCAGTGTATACGTCTATACTCCAAACTTTTTTTTTATCAAATTCACACACTTTCAAGCATTTCGAGGACCAATGGGAACTGTATTTTTGAGGGAACTGCCCAAATTATGTCAGTACTACTAATTAATTATTAATTCACAATAATAAAAAAAAAAACAGAGCCTAATTTGGCTTAGAGGATGAAAGCGAGCAAGAGCATGAGATGCTGAAGGTCAACAAACACACAGAGCAATGGTGGTGGAGAACCTCCACCTGCAATGGTGGAGCAGGTGTCCTCAATAGCCTGGGACTGGGTGAGTTTGTAGAGGGCCCGAGAGGACAGATATGCTGTTCTTTCTCAAAAACAACTCCCCTAAAAATCCACCCCCGTCTATCCTCACTGGCTGCTCCGACTCCTACACTTCACATGTGATCGTATGCTCTCACAGCCCAATACGCCCCGGGGAAAGACTGCAGCTTGGGTGGAAGGTTTTGGGATGGGGAGGGGGAGGGGGAGGGGGAGGGTTGATTTTTTTTCGTGGGGTGTAAGTTGAATTATTTAGTCCTGAAAAAGTAGCGCTGGGTACCAGTGCTGAATGCCAGGTGTCGGTGCCGGTACTGGTGCACCTAAACCTGCCTCCCATGGTTCTCCACAGGCTACGTTCCTTGACGTCTGCTGCTGAAGAACCCGCGTACCGCTCGAGGAAGACGCCCCCTTCGTTGTTTAATGGACTGTTCCTAAAGAAAAATGAACCAATACGTGAATGACAGTGGCTATTTGTCATTGTGAACACACCCCATCAGGCAAAGTGAGGCAAAATGCCACCTCTGCGTTTAGCCCATCCACACGTGGAGCAGCAGACGGCTATCGACGGCGCTGGTGGAGTGGTGGAGCAGGACGCTACCTTGCTCAAGGCTGCCTCAGCGGTTCCTGCAATGGGACTTGAACCCTCAGATTACATGGGCTCGTCCCTACCCACCAGGCCGCCACTGCCCAGAGTGTTCACTTCATTTTCCAGCACGGTTGAGCTCAGAGAGATCCCCCCTTCTCTCAGTATGTCTACGCTGTTATCCAGGATCTCCTGCTCTGCTAGATACAGACACAATGATGTCACCGGTCTGTTATTAGATCTAGTATTATACGGTTGCCCATTAAGCCAAGTAGTCTAGCAGTGTCTAAGTGCTAAGAGATAAAGAGAAGGAAAAACGAACAAGGGCTAGGGAGAGAGAGAGAGAGAGAGAGAGAGAGAGAGGTAAAGGGTGTATGGAGAGGGGTAGAGAGAGAGAGAGAGAGAGAGAGAGAGAGAGAGACAAAGGGTATATGGAGTGGGCTAGGGAGAGAGAGAGAGA
>JBBPDA010005552.1:0-17124 GCA_037974385.1 Arnoldichthys spilopterus | reverse complement strand
AGAGAGAGACAGAGAGAGAGAGACAGAGAGAGAGAGAGACAGAGAGAGAGAGAGACAGAGAGAGAGAGAGACAGAGACAGAGAGAGACAGAGAGAGAGAGAGACAGAGAGAGAGATGTTGTACATCCTTCCTCCCCAGCAGAATGTTACATCTACTGATATTTTTGTTAAATCGATAAATGAATAATCATTCTATTCAAGAAGCAGGCCACTGTCAGAGGAGAGTAAGGAGCGAGCACTTACTACACTTCTCTGTAGGTGCTCTATTAGAAAGAGGGTGAATGTTTGCTTGTTCAAATGTGTTGGACAAAATGTTCCAAGAGATGTACTTATCTATCACATGACTGTCAACAGAAGTGTGGACTGCTGAGTCAGGGTTTGTGTGTGTGTGTGTGTGTGTTTGTGCGCATGCTTCTGGGGTGAAAAGAGAGAATACTGACCATTTCCCATTCCACTGACCACAGCCCCGTCACTCACTCCAGATGTGTTGGCATTGTTGGATGGTGCGTTATGAGGAGCCAGACTGGGCAAAAACAAGCAGCTGGAGGGTGAGAGACAGTGAGAGACAGTGAGAGAGAGAGACAGTGAGAGAGAGAGAGAGAGGGAGAGAGAGAGAGAGAGAGAGAGAGAGACATACAGACAGACAGAGAGAGACAGACAGACAGACAGCGAGAGAGAGAGAAAGATGTTCAGTGAACTCACATGGCACACACTGTTTTCCGTTTTGCACATTTTGTTCCTGAAAGGCAGACTCTAGTAAATTCTCCACATACTCACTGCCTGAGTGATCCAGCTCGTGGACGGCCTGCGCAATAAAGTCTAATGACCTCACAAAATGGCAAAAAATGTCCTGCTCTGTGTAAACACTCTAGTTTGAAAGAAACGCCTTTTCAAAATAATCTGCATGTGCATCAGTCGTGTCCGGCCGATTACCACAATAATCACCCTGCGCTTAAAAAAAGAACTGAGAGTCCACTGGCACAAACCTCACTCGCACCTGCCCACTGGCTCCCACTTCATGTGTTTGGAGGCTTCTGGTTTCTTAAGTTACTACAGGGGAAAAACACTGAAATGACGGTCTGCGGTAATCGACCACAGCCTGTACGTAATATTCATTAGAGCAATAAACTTGTACGCAGTAAAACTGGCCAAGACAAACTGCTGAACGCTGTGGACGCATTAAAAGCCGTTTTAAACCTGAAGCGGAAACAGACTGGAGGCAGAACGGTCAGACAGGCTGGTGTTATTACTCTGTTTCTGTCTCATTTTACTTCATTTGTTTAACCTTAGTGGTTCATTTCTACCCATTTGGTTCATTTTTACTCATTATTCATCCTGACTGTGCGTCAGCCTCTAGTGTACACTGCAGTGTTTGTGCAATACAAAAAAAAATAAATAAATAAAATAAAAAAAAACATTTTAGAAATGGTTTGATTGTATTTTTATGCCGTCCACAAGTTGCCATGGTGTACTCTAGCAGCGGGCGCCATGGCTTCTATTGTGCAAACAGATGCGTCCTCAAACACTTAACCAAGAAAACTAGCAATACCCCACCAGCACAGTGTGTGTGTGGTACAAATGTTAATGCCCCGCCTTCCAGAAAGCCCTCCACTAGCTGTCAGAAGCTTCAGTCCAGCTGCGACTCCATTAAGCTGCACTGCCTGATCCAATAAGGAAAGAGTTCAAATGAATATTTCATACAGGCAGATGGGGAGCTGTGTGTGTGTGTGTGTGTGTATGTTGGAGGAAATGTGGGACACTGCAGCCATTGCTAGACCTTGAATCTAAACACCATGCTAGTCTACTGTCCAGCAACACAGGAAGTAATCATGTATCCTTTGGACATCATGACCGGTCACTCTGACCATACCCTGCACAGACATCCCCCATTATTATTAATATACCCTTACAATGTAAACTATTACAAATCTGACATTATTTCTGATATGTTTAACTCCTGTGAAAATCCTGTTGCGTGTGTTTTTCGCTCTTGCACTCTCTTCAACAGCCAATAGGAACAAGCCTTTTTAAAACAACAATTATAAAAAACATTATATTCCCAAAAACACACGGACACCCCAGCGAATAAGTGTCTTTAGGCCACACCCACTGGTAAAAGTGCACAAAAACAAGTGCAATGCAGTTTTCACAGAAACATTAGCAGCGGAGTTGTTCGTACTGAGCTCAGGGCCTTTAAACCTTTGTCACAAGTCATTTTGTGAAATGTCGGTTATATGAAAGGGCAACAACAGCGTAGCCACGAAGTAAAAGACTCCGAGTGGGTTTGCCAAGTGCTGAGGCACATCATCACTCAGCCGCATCACTTAGTACAGCGTCCCACACTTCTTCTGGAAGTAACGCCAGCAAATGAACGGAGTGTCAGGAGAATAGTGAAATGGATTCCATGTCTGAGTAGCTGCGCACAAGCCTGTACGCACTGCGAGGGACAGCTGGAGTGGTGTAAAGTACACTGCCACTGGAGACACGAAGATATATCCTCTGGAGTCACAAATCACTACCACACAGTCTGACTGACGAATCTGGGTCTGACTTGTCTGGGCGGTTTTTCAGGCTTGGGGCTGGGGCGGTTTTTCAGGCTTGGGGCTGGGGCTGTTTTACAGGCTTGGGGCTGGGGCTGTTTTACAGGCTTGGGGCTGGGGCTGTTTTTCAGGCTTGGGGCTCGGCCTCTCAGATCCAGTGGGTAATGTTCATGCTCAAGGCATTTTACAGTCATAGTCATATAAGTCCAGCTTTGTGGCAAAAGTCTAGGGGATAGGGCGTTTCCTGCTCCAGCAAACCTGTGCCCCTATGAACAAAGTGAGCTCCATAAAGACATGGTGTGATGAGCGAGGTACAGACAAAATGTTTCAGCCCTGATCTCAACACAGTTGAACACCTTTGGGATGAACTGAAACCTTAAGTACAAGCCAGGCTTTCTCGCCCAAGACCAGTGCCTGACTTTACCGACGCTCCTTTGACTGAATGAGCACAGATCCTCACAGACATACTCCAAAACCTTGCGGAAAGTCCTCCCAGAAGAGCAGAGGCTACATTACTGCACACAGTACTTGTACATAAGATTAATGAAAAACCAGTGAAATAATAATAATGAATTAAAATGTATTTACTCATTTAATTTAAAAATATGAAGCAATTTGAAGTCAGGCTGGTGGTACCGACTACTAATCATATCTCCAAAAAAGATACTCTAAAGAAAAAGCTAAAGACGTTAAAAGTGAATGTAAACTGTTTTACATTATTTTGGAACATTTCTATTGGTCCATTCATCATAAAATTTGCATACAAATGAAAAAAAAGGTGAAAAAACACAAAAATGGACATAAAAGTATGAAATCTTTAGTACATGTATATAATGGGAACTACTAGGCAGGTACATGATTCCACATGGCAGATGTTGACTGAGCATTTGTGCTGTCTATTTTATATACCATCCTGATAAAAGGCCGTGGTATTCAGTAGTATTCAGTATATGCGATAAATAGGGTTGCAAAATTCCAGGCATTTTCAGAGCTGAGTAAACTTCCCATGGGAACTAACAGGAATTAACGGGAATAAACTGTAAGTTTTCAAAGTTGAAGGTTGGGAACGTAAAATATAGTTGGTAGAAAATACATTATAGCATAATCTTGGCTAAAACCATCAGATTTAAAGCAAATACAGATCAGTATCTACGGTATTTCTCAATCACAGGCACATAGCATACTTCCTACTGCAGGGCTATTTAGGCCACACCCCTTACATGCACTGTGCATTCCTCAGTCACATGCACAATGACTTCTAGAATTCTAGAAAACTACTAAATCAAAATGTATTCATACAGCAGCTAGCTAACTGCTAAACCAGATATGCTAAATGGACGCTAGCTAGTTCTATGCAACTGACTGACGCCTGATCCGACCAGCATGAAAGCAGGAGCCGAAAGCTCATTAATGAGTTTTTGCACTTGTTGCTGATGATGGCCTGGACACAAGAGGAGGAAACCTACCCTCACATAATAACCACTGGCTCTGCTGCTCATATATACAATAATCACCCATTTGTAATATTTCCCAAACTCCCAGATAAAAATTCCCATGGAAAGTTTCTGTAAATTTACTGGGAATGTTCCGCCCCTTTGCAACCCTAGTGATAAACAGAACTGTCGGTATGATAGTACACCACCCAGGCCTGATCAGCAGCGCTACCCAGACTGCTTTTGATGTTTGGCTAAAAATGCAACGTTGTCAGAGCCTTGCAGTCCTGAAAATAGGTCACAGAAGTTTAGCATTCAAATTAATACGAAGCATTAATACTCCAGAACAATAATGATGTGTACTGTGTTCCTTGTGCCTACATAATTCATGACAACTATCAAATATAAAAGACAGGAGTTATTCTGAGACCGTACACTGCATTCTGTCCCAGGATTATCTTAAGCAAAGCCAGGCAGGAATGCGATCCACATGTGCTCGGCTTTGAACTTTGACAGGTTGAGAGATTTAAGCGACTTTTCAAGTTTGTGTCTTCTATACGCTTAAAAGTAGGGCATGAGCCTTTGCAGCCGCAGTGCCTCATTCAGAACTTTTTTTTTTTTTTTAATTCTGAATAAAAAGTAAACAACCCTCGAAACCTTGGAGATAAAGCTTCCAGTAGAGTCTATTGCTTTATGCAGCAGATGAGACTGGTTCAAAAACGTGTCCCACAATGTATTTTAAGATCACTTGTGCTTGAAACAAGATTTGTAGAGCTTTTTAATATGGAAAAAAAATGAATCACCAACTTATTTTACAGCAACATTGTACATGGAAACTGGGACATCACAAGAATACGTTTTCGCAATTTGCACTGAAACTACGAAGCAATTGTTGCTAAAAAATAACAGGAGGCTGTAAACCAATTAGCACTGTGCAAACTGTGTGCCAAGGGTGTGTCCAGACTTTTAGGCATATTTCACAAACAAAATCCCCTCTAAACTGCAAGAAAACTTCCAAGCGAGAAGCTTTTTCAGGCAAAGAAGAAGTGGGCCATAGCGTCGTGAGTGGTTATTCGAGCCTCATTACACTTCACATTGAATGAATGGACCGAAGGAAGTTGCACTCGTTGCTCTGCTGTTTGGAGAAGTAGCAAACCTCACCGACAACAATGCAGAAGACAGGATGTTAAAACTGTAGCACCAAGCACTTTGGTCTGCTTCAGTTTTATCCACCTTTTTGGTTCCTTATCTCATGCAAAGTGAAACACTTGTCTGCTTAGACTGAACATATTTGACCACAATTATTTAGGTTCCACAGTAGCAGAAAAAAATCCAGGCTTCAAATCCTACTGTCTTAGCTATGTGTCTATTTTAAAGGACAACAGTATGTCACAGATTGCCACAGTGTGGATGAGGCAAATGTATAACTATCTGTAGTTTGCATGATGCTAACTGGCAGAATATAACTGCCCATTACGTGGCAGTAACATTAGCCTTGTGGCTAAGCAGCCAAACTAAAGAGGAAAACACAACAAAAAATGAAATTGAACAAAATACTCCTTCACAATCTTACAAGCAAAGCACTTCCTACAGACTTACCCGAAGCCTTCCAGTGACGTGTCGAACTCTACAAAGGCGGGCGTGACTGCTGACCCGTACAGGCGTATGTCATGTGGAGTGGTCATAGAAACCAGGCACTTGACGCGAGTGAGGGGGACAGTGCTGTCCTCGGCCGAGCGCACCAGGCTGCGGCTGATCCGGTATTGGCTGTTGTCTTCGTTCACTGCAAACACACTGTCTGGCCCGAAGCCTTCCATAGATGTGGTCATGCTGTCTGCAGTGAGGAAAAAAACACAGTCTGATTAACACCACTGTTTCTACTACACTTGTATTGGTACAATGTGTCGTAAACATTAGAGTTGGGGAATGAACTCAGCATTTTTATGAGCATCCATCCATTTCTTGTTTAAATGAGAAAAATTATATATATATATATAGCTTTAAGCATTTTTTTCCAGTTTGGGTCCCTGTATTTGTTGTTATTATGAGTATAACTGTACACAATAACCTGGTGCATCTGCAGTTGTAATTGTCCATACACGATAATTATAGTTAATAGTGAATTTGTAAAAATGTACATTAAAGTCTTGGACTCACTGGACCAAGCCAACAGAAATAAAAGTCCACAACCACTGTCCAGTATAGTGCACCATTTTCTGTGGACCCTGTCCCAATGCAGATACTTGGAATTGGATCACTGAAATTGGACTGGGTAGTGGTGGCCTAGTGATTAGGACGCTGCCTTTTAGACCTGAAGAACGCAGGTTCGAGTCCCGGCCCGGGCGCTACTGAGGTACCCTTGAGTAAGGTTCCGTCCCACTACACTGCTCCCTGGGCGCTGTTGGTAGCTGCCCGCTGCTCCACGTGTGCACATGTGATGGGATAAATGCAGAGGCTGCATTTCGTTGTGGTGCTTAAGTGTGTTCACAATGACAAATAGTCACTTTCACTTAACTTAACATCTGTAGTTAATACATTACAGTCTATGAACAACAACAATGTAAGAACAACAAGCCTGTTTAGAATAGCGGTTAGCTGTAAAAGGCTTAAAACTGCATGTGTTGCTTTTTGCAATGTAATGCACATTACTTTGGCTCCCCTCCCCCCTAATATGCTACAACCTGAAGTTAAAAGGTCAAAAAAGGAACGTACGGGTCAAACCCACTGCCATGTGTTAACGCCTCGAAGTCTGCTTAGAAAGCAGAAAGTTTCCTCTCTGGTCGAACACATTCACAGATCCTGTTTTAGTTCTCAGACCTGTGTCTCCGCAAACCAAAGTCTCTCAAAATAATTGTTCATTTTCTTAAATCAAGATCAACTTAAGGTAATTCCCAGCAAGTAATTTGCTCAGGGTAACGGACGTCTTCAGTGTCTTGGACTGGACGGATTGCTCAATTAAGTTGAACCATTCCAGCGTGCAATCGTAAAACCTTTGCATTCGCACATTTCAAAACGGAATCCGTAAGTGCGATGAAATCCTAAAGAAAGGTTATTTCCCCAGCAATTATGACAGCAGTGGGCTTATCTCTGGTAAAGCCTGTTTCATTTAACCCCTGGTAGTGATGGCCAGAAAGACTGGAGAGAGAAAAATGTGCTTTGGTTGATGCTGCAGGTAAGCATTGGCTTTTAAAAGAACACTACACTTAAACCACAGCAAATGCCTTACTCCTTACAAGTCCTACCCTTTACACGTCCTACCCTCTACACGTCCTACTCTCTACAAGTGCTACTCTCTACAAGTGCTACTCTCTACAAGTGCTACTCTCTACAAGTGCTACCCTCTACAAGTGCTACTCTCTACAAGAGCTACTCTCTACAAGAGCTACTCTCTACAAGTCCTTCTCTCTACAAGTCCTACTGTCTTTACAAGTCCTACTGTCTTTACAAGTCCTACTGTCTTTACAAGTCCTACTGTCTTTACAAGTCCTACCCTTTACAAGTCCTACCCTTTACAAGTCCTACCCTTTACAAGTCCTACCCTTTACAACTCCTACCCTTTACAAGTCCTACTCTCTACAAGTCAAACTTTTGTCCTCTTCTTTACCAGCTGTACTCTTTACCAGCTGTACTCTTTACCAGCTGTACTCTTTACCAGTCCTTTTCTTTACTAGTCCTACTCTTTACAAGTGCTCAGATGAGGATCACTGATATGAGCTGTTTACATGGGTATTTAAAGACCAACACAGGTCAGACGAAATTAGTAAAAACATTAGCTCTTTCTGTTCCGTATACTTACTTCTTGCTTCGGCCTCATAACTTAAGGAACTTGGCTTGTGAACCCGATACTGTTTGAGAAGCTTTTTATCCCACGCACCGCAGTTCAGAGGATTCCCCAATCGCAAAAACTCACTGTGGGACACAAAAACAGGCAAAAGAAGAAATATATTAGCCGCTCATTTTTTTACCCCTTATGTTCAAATTAAATTAGAAAATAACAACTGAAGGACAATGATTCAGATACATCATCTGTATTGCAATACATTTACCGCAGGCACTCTGCAGCTAAAGCAGTTATTTTACTCATCCCATTTTGGAATATGCAAGTTGATGCAATCCCTGAATTCAGTTGACAAAAAAAAACAAATGCCATGATCTTGCATGATACTAAAGTTGCTGAGTAAGAAAACATCATTTAAACTCCAGACACTGACAAATGCACACAGACTTGTTTTTGCTTTAGTTTTTGTGCTTAGTTAAAATGTTTTTTTTAACAAACATGATGATTGTAATACCACCTGCAAAATGTAGTTTACACATTTTCTGCCTTTAGGATTACAATGAAAGAAAACGACCACATTCTGCTTGGGTGATCCATCAGCACTATACTACGTTTGTGTAAAAAATGAAAACATCGCAGCCCTCAGCAGAACAGTGGCAGTATTAAGCCTTGAAAAGTGCGATTAAACAGGCAAAACATCATGGCCTGTATTATCCATTCCCCAAAGGAGGTTAAGCATTGTTGTTCAAATTCACCATCACTATTACCACCAACTTTTAAGTGGTGCAACTGCTGTGACGTCCCATTAAGCCCTTGTATTGTTTACATGTAACATCAGCCACATTGTAAGAACCCAACATTTCAGATTGTCCAAAAAAAATCTAAAATTCACACGCTTTGTTTTGCTTTTAGGCCCGTATGCTTTATGTTCAATCTTTAAATCTTCTAGTCATCGTGGCTATATGGTCCATGTTATACGTCTCAGAGAATTTGCCCTTTTATTTGATGATTTCTTATTGATTAACACATTTTTTTTAAATGTGTCATAACTTTTGCACAAGCCTCATTTCACGTATTACTGTTTTCCCCAATGTGTTGAGCAAGTTTATAATAAGGCTGCAGAACTACACAGAGGATGTGTACCTATTCACAAAACCTGTATGTTGGCCAATGCACCAGAGCTTTGCATGTTTAATATTGGACTGACATTTCCATATTTTTGATACTGCACAAGTTAATGTTGACTCATACTTTATTACTGATATTTCTGTTTTTCTCTGTATTCTACTTAATGCCCTCTCTCTGGGTATGTGCCATTTCCAACAAATGTTTGCATATCCTGGCCCTGGAGGTCCTATTACCACGCATAATTCAGTGCTTTCCCTGCTTTAACACACCCACTTTAACACAGTAATGGCTTCTTAATGAGCTGATCAGCTGGATGAGGTGTGTCGGGAGCAGGAAAAACAGTAAAATGTGCAAAGTAGGGGGGTCTCCAGGATCAAGGTTGGTAAACAGTGGGAGTAATTACTTGAGCATCGCCATAAGCGCATGCACAAAAATTCAGCACAATTGGTGATACAGGAATTACATTTTTTTAAGAAAAATGTAAGCGATAACTCCTTTTAGACAGTCACAGTCTGCTTAGACAACGCTGACTACATTCCTCCAAACCGATTCCTCCCGTCTAATTTAACAGACAGACTTGAGCACGAAACATTGAGTCGAGGTACTTAAAACTGTCGCGGTATGACGGCTTCGCTCGCTTTGTAGCGTGTTTGTTCTTGTTTCCCGTTCAACACTAGAGCTCACAATGTGTGTCTGATCCTCAGCACGCGAGGAACCGCAGACATGTTAAATTATAGTCGCTTGCTAGCGGGGATAGCCCGCATTCCTCATCACAGCCGAGCGGTCATGCGGGAAATTGAAAACGCTAATCTGGCTGCGTGCTCCTTCCAGACTATCCGTGGAGAACTTTGAATAATATCGAGACCTGTCAAACTTGATCACTTTTCTTTAACGTGATGAGCCGGCACAGCGCGGAGATTTTTTTTTGCCAGGGCTCTGTGTAGATAATCAGGCAATCTTACACATGGTGGGACGATTTTATTTACACGACAAATCAAATGAGGATAAAATGCATTCCTTCAGGACCCGCGGTAGCAGAACCGAGGTTTAATGATCCATCTCGTCTGCGCCGAAACAAATAAAAACATCCGAGAGCGCACGAGTCAACACGGCAAAATCATTCACATCACTCATTCTGTAGGTGATCTTATAAAAGAGGAAGTGATTTCACTTTTGGGATTTGCCATAAATAAAGAGGAATGAGCTGAAAAGCTTACTATGTTGAAACTTTTTCAACCTTAAAAGAACAAGAAATAGTAGATCAGTTTAAAAGGTGAATGCTGTAACGCCAGGACAGGAAGGCAGGGGGCAGTCTAGAGTCCTAGAGTCTAGTGTATTGCGTCGGGTCATCTGGGGGCACTGGCGACACGTTGTCATGGTTACGTCAACCGTGCTTGTGTGTTTCATCTGGGCCAAAGCCCTCATAGGCATGGTTGTCCACCCCGGGGGTGGGGGGGTGGAGTCCCTGGAGGCAGGTGTGGCTGGCATGGTGCTTAGGCCACAACAGACTCCTGCCTAATTTGTTAAAGGCTCTTAAGTTTTAACTCGGTAGACAGGCAGTGAGCGGTGCTTGTGTGGCCGTCTGCTGGGTTTATTTCCCTCTACTCCAACTCGAGTCCGTCTGTGGGCCATGGACACCCAAATTACCTTACGATTACTGTGCCACTAATTTACCCTGTTTATACTTCCAGCACTACTCAAGAACATTTCCACACCACATACAAAACCTGAAGGTGCAATTACTGTAAACCACTGTAAATCCCTGCAAACACTGAACCTCATCAGACCCTGCACAGTTCAGACTTACCGGAGCACCATTGGCTGCAGGGCCTGCGAGGCCAGCCTCTCAAACATCCTCTGCAGTGGCGGGTGGAGTGGGTGGTCCTCGTCCCCCATGGCACAGCTGCAACGCTGCAGGAGACGTGAATGCAGGCCGGCTTCACACAAGATCTGCTGATTCCTTTCGGAGTGCACCAGCAACTGCAGGATGTTTGCCACCGCTAGCTGCAGGTCCAGAGCATGCTAAGGAAACAGAGAGGAAACAGGTTTGGATGGGCAGTGGTGGCCTAGTGGTTAGGACATTGCCCTTGCCCTGTCACTTTTCGTTGTGGTGCTTGAGTGTGTTCACAATGACAATTGGTCACATTCATTAAAGGTGATTTCTAATGAGTAAATTTAGATATTTAGTGCTAAAGGCTAGAAGGTATAATGTATATAACAAACACACACCAGCTCTTACAAAGAGAACAGTCAGGACTGGGTGAAATGTTTAACATGGGTCTTCAGCGATGATATGTACTCAAATTAAAACACAACCTTTTGGCCTTTGCAAAACATGGAGCAAATTTGCAACACAGAGATCAATATGAAACAAACAATGCTATTTCTGACAATTTATAATTGTAAAGGTATTAAGCTGTCAGAGCTTACAGTTAGTGAAAATCAGATAAAGTGCACACATGCTTCAGTTGTTTGCACCAAATTGTTTGTATTGGTTACATTGGTCAATAGATTTTTGACATGTCAAAGAACAACATGAAGAACAAATGTGTCACCAGTTTCAAAAGCACTGATCAAAACATTTACGTAAAATGTTTTGAATTAGAACTTAGGCATCTGTTAAACGTTTCAACCCAAATCAAATTTCAAACTTTGGTCAGAGTGCTATTCTAAACAAATAACATAAAGTTCTGAAAAAAAAAAAATGTACCAATGTATAGTTTTTCCATACAGATAGGACAGCGCTGGTGTAAATTGGTTTTTGACATACTGCATTAGAAAATTAAAAAGTTGTTATGTTTTATAATTCCTTACCTCCAGATTAAACTTTGAAATGACAAGCCCCAAATTCAGGGACTAGTTCAAAAAGTGTTGTTTTCCAACCAATGAGGAAAAACATGGGGAAATTGACACCGCATGTAATTGAATTAAAAAGGTCACTGCATTGCATCATTTAGACTGACAATGAGATGCAAATGATTTTTTTTTTTAAAAGTGGTTAGGACATTGTGCTGGGGACCTGAAGGTTGCAGGTTCAAGTCCTGGCTCAGGCACTACTGAGGTACCCTTGAGCAAGGTACCGTCCCACTACTCTGCTTCAGATCTTGGAAGTCGCTTTGGATAAAAGCATCAGCCAAATGAATAAATGTAAATGTAAATGTGTGTTACACTTCCCAATGATGTTGCATTGGCGACAAAGGAAAGATCTTCAAAAGGAATGCTCTAAACGATGTGGTGGCTGGCTATACATGAATCTGAGAAAACAACACGCTTGTCCTCCCGTTTCACTCAAACTAAGACAGTAAATGAAATGTTGATCACAACTGGCAAAACTTGGCCCTAATAGATTTTTGGCCTGCAGTTGCATGTACAGTCTACCAATCTGTATTGTTCTCACTGGGTTAGATGTTCTAGCTGGATCTTATAACTTGTAGCTCAAACGTGACCTACACAGACATTTTGACATTTTTCCACTACCTTAAAGGTTTTCATTAGTTGAGACGACTTAGCATTTTCTCGCTTGGCCTTATATCACAGTTAAAAGGTCTTCAGTGGTGGATGTGGTGCATGCTGTACATCTGAATCGGCCAGTACGACTCTGTGGTAAAATTAGCTTGGAATTTACAGTGTGATTCATCTTGGCAGTGAGCCTGATGTATAAAGTCACGCAGCTTTGTTCCCTGCAAGTTTCCAAATAAACCTGAAAATAGCTTTTTTGTTTTTCAAGGAAATGATTCGGTGTGAGAAAATTTGAACTTAAGACCAAGAAGAAATCTCCTTATGTTCTTAAAATGATGAAACTTAAAGGAAATATGGCAAATAACAGGACTCAAAGTACAAACAAAATTCCTGTTGACTTGCCAACCTATCACACAACACACAAAGTGCATTTATGAGGCCACAGCAGGATTAATCATCCACAATTTCAAAGGTGTGCTCCAAGTAGTGTTTAGTAATTAATGTAAGTTTGTCCTATCAGATTCAGACTCTAAAATATTGACTTTAACTTCTTACAGAATGACTGAACTAAGTGAATATTTTAACTGGGTATCAGTACAACACTGAGAATATTATTTCACATTAAATCATAAGTTTTATGTCAGAAAAATGTCTCTGTAACCATCAGATTTAAAAATTATTTTGGCAAAATGTACTTTTATGTATTATTTTTGCATTTAATCAAATCTACATAAGTTAATAAGTAAAGTTAGTTCTATAGTATAATTCTATTTCTTTACCTTGTGCTTCTTTGTCAAATACCTCATGTTCAAAAACAATTAAGCCATAAAGATGCTACATATACTAATGCAACTATACATTTTAAGTTATAGGGCTTATGTCTCTTGAGAAAATATAGGGACAAAAAAATTCTGAAACCATATATAATCAATATATAGTGTGAAAAAAATAATTCCTAGATTTGCAAGAACTATAGAAGCCCTATACAAAAAACATTTTGCAAAATTAATTTTAAACTGACTGAATTTTTTGTTAATTATATTTTAATGAGATAAAATTGCATTAATCTGCCCTAACTGTAAATATGTCCTCACTGAACCAGTTTTTTTAATAGCATGAAACCAGCTAAAGAGAAATATTATTCCAAGTGTTGTATATGGCTCAGACATACTATAAGCAGATAACTTAATACTTTTTATAATAATAAAAATACAATGTATAACCTGATTGGGTAAACCTCTAAGAGTCTATTTGAATGAATAATTATGTAAGTAAATAAGTAAATAAATTAATAGGTAAGTAAATAAGTAAGTAAATAAATAGGTAAGTAAGTAAGTAAGTAAATAAATAAATAGGTAAGTAAGTAAGTAAGTAAGTAAATAAATAGGTAAGTAAGTAAGTAAGTAAGTAAGTAAGTAAATAAATAGGTAAGTAAGTAAGTAAGTGAGGAAATAAGTAAGTAAATAAATTGGTAAGTAAGTAAGTAAGTAAATAAGTAAGTAAGTAAGTAAATAAATAGGTAAGTAAGTAAGTGAGGAAATAAGTAAGTAAATAAATTGGTAAGTAAGTAAGTAAATAAGTAAGTAAGTAAGTAAATAAGTAAGTAAATAAATAGGTAAGTAAGTAAGTAAATAAGTAAGTAAGTAAGTAAATAAATAGGTAAGTAAGTAAATAAGTAAGTAAGTAAGTAAGTAAGTAAATAAGTAAGTAAATAAATAGCTAAGTAAGTAAGTAAGTAAATAAATAGGTAAGTAAATAAGTACATAAGTAAGTAAATAAGTAAGTAAATAAATAGGTAAGTAAGTAAGTAAATAAGTAAGTAAATAAGTAAGTAAGTAAATAGGTAAGTAAATAAGTAAGTAAGTAAGTAAGTAAATAAGTAAGTAAGTAAATAAATAAGTAAGTAAGTAAATAAGTAAGTAAGTAAATAAGTAAGTAAATAAATAGGTAAGTAAATAAGTAAGTAAATAAATAGCTAAGTAAGTAAGTAAATAAATAGGTAAGTAAATAAGTACATAAGTAAGTAAATAAGTAAGTAAGTAAATAAGTAAGTAAATAAATAGGTAAGTAAGTAAGTAAATAAGTAAATAAATAGGTAAGTAAGTAAGTAAGTAAGTAAATAAATAAATAGGTAAGTAAGTAAGTAAGTAAATAAGTAAGTAAGTAAATAAATAGGTAAGTAAGTAAATAAGTAAGTAAGTAAGTAAATAAGTAAGTAAATAAATAGGTAAGTAAGTAAGTAAGTAAGGAAATAAGTAAGTAAATAAATAGGTAAGTAAATAGGTAAGTAAGTAAGTAAATAAATAAATAAGTAAGTAAATAAACGAGTAAGTAAGTTAGAAATTGGAGCACAGCTTTGAAAAGTTTTCTTTTCATGGAAATCCATCATAACACTGGACAGAATTAGGTAACTAGACCCCTTTGACCCTTTTCTCATTTCATCATGACAAAGGTTATTATGGTTGCAGTTGTCGATAGTAGGCGATTATAAAGGTAGCGAACTAGAGAACAGTTAATAGTGGTCTGTTAACCAAATCAACTCAACTTTGCTCATTTTCAATGACAAAGCATAGGCTTCACAATTATAAAGTGGGAAGTAGTAATGGCTGATACGCATTACACCAGTTTCCTCAGCTACTTTTCTATAAACACAGTAGAATTTTTGTTTTAGAGTTTGCACTTCAGCTAGTTGAACTTACAAGAAGAAACATTACACCAGTAAGTCATGGTCAGAAAACAGTGAATAAAGCAATTTCATCATTTTTGTTTTACGGAGGCTTCCCACTGTAATAGCAGTCATGCTAAAAAATGTGCGTATAACAGGCCAAACAAAATAGTGTATATCAACGCTGCTTTGACCACGCTCACTGGTACCTCAGGCTGGGCGTCTGAGCTGACAGAGGCTACCAGGTCCAACATGGCCAGAACAGCTCCAGGATGAATGACGACAGGGTCCGAGGAGTGCTGAGAAGGGTTCGATAGGTGGAGCTTTAAGTCTGTGATGGCTTTGACTGGAGCCGAGGTGGAGGAACCATGGTAGCCATGTCTGTTTAACAAGAAAGAGAAGGTGAGCATACAAAGGCACCAGCAGCCCAATCCAGGATTTGTGGAGTCAGAAATCAACTTTTAAAACAACAGTCTTGTATCTACTCACATGGGGATCACTGTAATGCTGTAAGAATATAAATGTATCATTATGAGTCATAAATATGATATAAAGACTGATTAACTGCATGATTCATCACTAAAAGAGCAGAACTACTCACGGTTAATTTGTTTAATGCTAAATAATGTGGGAAATGTTGAATAAAAACCTTATACTTTTACTTTGGGGTTGTTTTAGGACTGTACCAATTTTTTTGCCTGTTCAAACAACTTTTTTTCCAGATTTTTGCCTATTTTGCACTGTAACAAAGAAAACGTTTACAGACACAATTCTCTTAACCTTTAGCTAAATAAATGTACAAAAGTCACAACCATACGTGGGACACATCAGGAAGTACAGTAGCAAAACAAGCCGCTTTGTTCACATCTACACCTGCAGCAGAAACGTTTCGTTAATAACGAGGCATTTCTTGCTACGTGTGTGATCTGTAGGCAGTTGTGCTTTATACTAAAATTAAATACTTATATTTGCACCTTAGACCTCCACAGCACCAGATATTCTGCTGGACTCCAGTCAATTAAAAACTGACCTTGACCCTACATTAATTACTGATCAAAACTCCCCAAAGAGAGCTGGGAAAAAAAGCAGGGGCTTAACGAGGCTGTCAGCACAACGGCTTGAAAGGATTTCCTCTTTTTGCAACCATAAGCTCAGGGGCCGGCAAACAAGGCAAATGGGTGGGTGCAAACACAAAGACAGAGAGAGACAGAGACAGAGAAAGAGAGAGAATGAGGCAAAATGTGTAGAAATGGTACAAAAGTAAATAAGCAATAAAGGAAAGTTGAAAATTGCAGAAGAGTGTTGGGCTGTCCCTTCAAATTCAGTGAACACTACGAGGTGTGGAATTATGTTATAAAAAGTCTGACGTTTAATGATGACCAAACACATTGCGACACTCCAGTACAGCAGGGCAGCCACACCCCAGTGTCCCCCTCAGAGCTATAAGTGTTAACATAAAACCATTTACACAAATAAACGTTCACGCAATTCACACATGTAGCACACGGTACAAGCTTGAGTATTTTTTTAGTATGTGTGAACACGTTCGACAGCGACAGTGTGGTTTAGGTGAGGGGCCGCCCGGGTAGAGCTCGCAGGAGGCAGAACATGACGTGGTGGCGTATCTGCTTCATGATTTAGTCATGAACAATTGAGTCTCTTGCCGTTACCCGAATTTTGGCGTGGGCCCTTACTGACCGCTCCTCAATCTTCTCCTTCCAGTTTCATTACATTTGAATTGTTGTCTTAGTGTCTTAATGACCCTTCTTCACCATCGGATGTTTGCCTCCTGCCATTTTCACATCAGCCGCATAGAAACTAGGGGCGTCACATTGAATAGATCTGTATCGAAGTATCAATCGAGATGGTGCGCGATACGATGTACTGATGTGACATAAAAAAACTGAGAAGCTGCTTTTGCTTTTGATACACTGCTGGTTTTAACCTTTCACAATAAAGTGTCCAGATTATACTTTGTTTGCATGTCTGAAATCAGGGAAATGCAGCAGATTGTGTGAAATGTCATCATTTTTCGTATATTTTACGTGGGCAGTGGAGGCCTAGTGGTTAGGACACTGCCTTTGGGACCGGAAGGTCGCAGGTTCGAGTCCCGGCCCGGGCA
>JBBPDA010005479.1:0-17133 GCA_037974385.1 Arnoldichthys spilopterus | reverse complement strand
GTACCTCAGTAGTGCCCGGGCCGGGACTCGAACCTGAGACCCTCAGGTCTCAAAGGCAGTGTCCTAACCACTAGGCCTCCAATGCCCATATTGGAGATACTTGTTTTTTCTTGCACAGCGACAAAACACATCCTTTCTTCTGCACAGAATTAGGCAACCATGTCACAAGCCGGTCACTTCTAGCCTGTGCTGTGCATGTGTATGATAGCAGTAGAGCAGCAGATGAAAGCAGCCAGTCTCTTCAGTCTGTGAGTGCACTGCGTTTCTCATTTAAAGCTTTAAGGAAGTGGAGCCAAGGACCAAACATACAGAACACGGAGATGAAATGCAGAGTTGATCACAGCATTTCTAACGCAGAGAGACAGATTTAGCATCTGTGTTCATAAAAAACAGGGCCATCTCTGTTGCAGGGTATTCCCAGTCTAATAGCCTAACTGACTCCCTGCACAATTTAAACATCTCTGTTAAAGCCAGTGCCCTTCTGCTCTTGCTAACAGGACACCCAAAGGTTGCTGGAGCAGTCGCACGCCCGTTAGAACTGCTCTTCTTTCTGCGTGTTGTTCCCGCGGCTGTTTTGCGATGACCTCGTGGCTCTGGCATTGCGGCGCTGCCAGCTCGCTGTCCAATTACGCCGACCTTTCAAGGGAGCGCCTCAAAGCACTTCAGCAACAGGCCCGATCCTCCAACAGATCAAAGTGAACAGGGACGTTACAAAAGGCCCTAACTTTCCCTTCCACCTGCATGTCTCCGTGGCTGTTTGATGTCCTGCATGCAGTTATCCTTTCGCTAATGGAGGGAGATGGAGGCATTTTCTCTCTTGCTGATGGCAGGCGCTGTAAATATCTGAAAAAAAGCATCTGTAAAATGTCGGACACAGAGATCAGGAAAAAAAACTAAGAAACAGAAACAGCCTTGTATCTTCTAAACAGAAGTAAAAGAAACTAATGGTTTTAAGAGAACATTAATGAGTGTAAACAAATTCGATTGCATGAAGTTTAGGGCCATTTTTACTGGTTCTTCCATCCTTAATGAAATATTCACACAATACACTGAACTAATACAAGCCAACAACAAGGTTTTGATTCACATGATGTAGAACTATGGTGATTAAACCATCTCTTATGAAGTACACTGAAGAGCCATAACATTAACATCACCCTCCATCCAACACATACCTGACTAATATCCAGTAGTTCCCCTCCTGCTGCTGAAACAGCTCTGACTGTGGTGCATTGTGTGTTTTGAGTCATTTCTATCAGAGTCAGCGTTCACTTTATGTGCTACAGTAGCTCTTCTGTGGGATCGGACCAGACAGGCTAGCCTTTCAGTAAGCCTTGGGCACCCATGATCACATCGCCAATTCACTGATTGTCATTCCTTGGATCACTTTTGGTATGTATTAACCATTGCATACCTTTGAAAACTCTTGTTCTAACTTACTCGATTAGCCATCACAGTTTCGCTGTTTACTTGCTGCCTAATTTGTCTCACCCTTTGACAGGTGGCACAGTAATGTAAAAATCAATGCTCTTTTCACCTGTCAGTGATTTTAATGCTCTGGCTGATTGATGTGTGTCTTTTATAAAAAACATCATATATCTAAATATTATATCTTTACACACTGGTCAACTCTTGGTTATCCATTGGCCATTTTATTAGAAACACCAATCTAGTTGTATCTGATGATGCACAATGTGTGTTAGCCATCCTCTGACTCTGCATCAATGGTCAGTTTCTGACCAGTTTCTGACCACAGAGCTGCTTTGATCAATAAAGAACGTCGTAGACGGCAGCTGACAAACTGTGCTCGGGGAGATGGACTACAGGCTATAATTGTAGAGCTGTAAAGTGTGTGGCACTTATAAAGTGGCCAGGAAATGGAAGTATAAAGTAGGTGTTTCTAATAGAGTGACCAGTGAGTGGAAGAACAAGGTATATGTTTCTTAGTGTTTCCAAATCTAAACACATTATCGGAGGAGATATAAACAACAGATTTGATCCAGCTATTTATCTTCTCTGCAGAAACCTTATTGTGACATTTCCACTGCTGTATGTACTGGGTTTTGACGTGTGCTTCACTAATGATATAGTTCATCTGTGATCTACTGTGCTAAGGTAACATAGCTTCTATATTCCCACTACATTTGTTCCAGCCCATGTTATTACATGTGTTAAGTACCTTTTCAATTAGTGCTTTTCTGAAATTTGGGACATTTCTTGTTAATTTTGCTTCTGAACTATGATGTCTCGTGTTCATTTGTCCCCTGGTTTTGTATTAGATTTGTGTGCCTGTAAGTTAACAGCAGTGGTTTAAGGCTCATTCACTTATGCTTTATATTTAAATACAAATACATAGAATTTTGTCTAAAACTGTTTAAATATTGTACTTTGAACGATTCACAGGGCGGCCTCCACTCCATTTAAACAAAGAGGAACCCATTTAAATGCAGTGTTGACAGCACTTACCCCAGCTCTTACCTAAATTGCAGCCTACACACAATTCAGTTGTAGCTGTTTGTTAGAGGACTAAGTCTTACTTGTACATTCAGACAGTACATTTCAGTTCTTCCATTCTATACACTTCCCGTCGCCAGTTTGAGGCAACCTCACCAAATGTGCCAAAGATTTCACATATGCCTGATCAAGTGGTGCTTAGAAATGGAGTGGAAATCCCATGCGGCACAACTGGCACATGCTCACCTGAACTTCACTCGAGTAGTTCTGAAACTGAATACTGCCAGTCGCTTAAAATGTTTTTTATTAAAATATACAGCTAAATTCATATCAGTGGTACATTGTACTGTCTTTGTTTAAGGACACACAAAGACAAAAGAACATTCAGTTTGAGGAACCATGTGAACCATATCCCCTCAGTGGGCTGCAGTGTTGCTGTTAGGGGGCTGCTGATCACATGACATGTTTACATAGACATTTAACCAAATGTAATTTTGCGATTGGTGAATAGAAATGTTGGCATTTAGTTACAAAAGTAAAACATTTAGCTCGGGCTTCTTGATTGGTCTGGCAAATGCTAGATACCTTTATATTTTCAGTGCAAGTCAATGCAGACATTCTCTTTTCTTCTTCTGCATGTAATTCATCCCTTGTGGATAAATGGCTTAAACAGGGTCTTTCAATAGGAAAAATCCCAAGACTAGGCAACCCACGAGTGAAGCATCAGTGTGTCTCAGACTGCCAAAACCCAGCCTGCCAAGCATAAAGCAAAATAAAATGCAGTAGCGCTAGGCCTTGTTGTTGCATTTGTCTGCAATTTAATTGGTCGTGTTGGTTAAGTCTTTTTGTGGGCTATGGAAGCTTTTCTGGTTGGTTGTGGGCACTGTGAATTGTGTGAGGCTGTGAACCTCTGGGTTAGAACATTTACTTTTCCTTTGATATACTTGAGTATGTTCACGTGTTGATTTTTGACTTTCACTCAAGCATAGTTTTGGCTCAAACTTCCACTTTTTAACTCAGTAAAACTTGGATGTAGTGTCAATACTTTGACTTAAGTACAGTTTTCGGTACTTTTTCCACCTCAAATTCAAACACAAACACAAATAGCAGTGCTCAGCGCTGAGATCTGCAGACGTGAGCAAAGGGTGAGGCAATGACCGAATCTTTACATTCACACCACAAACCCTGGAGTATCCCGCCTAAGGTTTGAACAGGCACAGGCAACACTTTTCCTGCCTCTAGTTCTCCATGCAGCTGAGGCATGGCAAAGTAAATTCAGCGACCCTTTAAATCATTTTAAGAGACTGAGACAACCTCAGGGAGCTGAGGCGGTTAGAAATACAAGTCAACAAAGTTCAAAATCTTACTCGCACTTTCATGTCATTCTGATATGTTGACATGTTTAAGAGCAGTTATACAAGTCTGGCAAGCAATCTGTAGCCTTTTGACAGTTTGCAGTTCAAAGTGGAGCCAGATGGCATACAGATTCCTATTGGTTGAACATCTAAATGATCTGTTTGGCTGCAGACATTAAGGCCGTTCATCCAAAAAACTATTCCTCATCTTATTACATTTCTGTATATAAGCAAGGGTTAAAGCAATGGTTGGTATCAGTATTGGAATTGGGCCTGAAAAGTCAGATCAGTGCCTCCCAAGCTTAGATTTCAGAGCAAAGACCTCTTCATGTGACCTATTCAAAGAAAAGCCTTTTTTCTCCACTGCAGACCAAACCTCTGGTGATCATACATGCACATTTCGATTCCTGTCCTCCTTTTATTTTGCCATGAAAAGTACACAGTGGGTTAGTCAGTTCTTAGAACGTCTTGGTTGGTAACCCCACAGAATGCATTGTGTATTTGTAAAGCCACCTATAGACTGAAATTTCAGCAATTTTATAAGTTAACTGCATCTCACACTGTGCAAAGTGGATCTAACACATTTGGTTACATCATTGGGTTTGATGTATGCAGATTGTGCAAAGATACCACTTACTGAATCATAGGCTATGACATCGGTGTGCATCATCCTTCTGCAGTCAGTGAAACTGAGCGAGACTCAAGCTCATGCTGTGTTCCTATTGGTTAGGCACAGGTCATAGCAGCGGTCACACTGTGAGATGTTCATTCTAAATTTCTGACTATGACGATGGCCGTCTTCGAGCCGCTCTCAGAGTGTGATGTGGGACCACGGTTTAGGAGCCATGGCCAAAGATATCACCACGTGTCTTTTACTTTTCTTTCACAGCCCATAATCACGCAATGTAAATTCAGTTCTGTTCAATTGTTTTATTTATATAGCACTGTTTTACAACTGACATTGTCACAAAGCAGCTTAAGTCTGAGCCCTTTATGAGCAAACCAAAGGCGATGGAGCCAGGTTAGCTGAAGGAACCTTGGAGGAACCAAGACTAAGAAGGGAAACCTATCCTCATCTGGTTGACACAATGGTAATAACAAATAAGGAAAAGCAAAAAAAAAAAATAGCGCATGGAGGATGGAGTAATCATGGTAGTTTAGGTAGTCTGAAGAGACTAGCCATCTAATGGCGATCTGGTCAAAAGTAAAGGTAGATCAGGCTGAATGGAGTGGAGCAGTATGTAGTGTTCTAGTGTGGTGCACGGTCCAGTCAGAAGTAATCCCTCCATATAATTAAAGGAGGAACTTATTTTTGTAAAAGGGTTTTGTATTATCTATTCGAAGGACACCATGAATAGACTAACTCAGTTTCAGCGTTTCAACTAAAGTGTTGCTAGGTAAGCTTGGTTCATACACAGGCAGATGTTTTGTCCACCCCAGAAAGTGGTAATGCTTGGTGTTGTAGGACCTGTTTGTGGACACTAGGACTCTGTGTTCATTATTCACTTCTTAACTTTACATTTCAACAGCACATTCAATGTAAAGAAAAAACAGGGAGCAATTCGGTAGATTCCTTCTGACGTAGCTGTGACGTGCTGCTAGAAGATGCACTGTTATTATGCTTATTCGTTTTTTCACGCATGCAGCTTCTTGGCAGTGATGTAGCATACGTGCTTCTATATAAAGAATGCAGCTGTTGAAAAAAAGCCCTTTCTTATCAACTGAAACACATGACATCTCTTAGAAACACCTCCATGCTTACAGTAAATAGGCCATACATTTGTTACACTCCACCCGGGCTAATTAATGACTCAATCCATCAAAGAATGCCCTATCGGAAAGTGTCTTCGCTGCTTCGTTGGAACTGTGTCATGGAAGGAGGTGGGTGGGAGAGGGGGTAACACTTCATATCGTTCTCGAGAGCTTTGAAGGAGAGATAATGATATCCAGGCACGCCAGTAAATGAGTCAGTTGTGGTCGAAGCAGAAACTGTCCGAAATAGAACGGTGACTCATGGATCAGGTTTGTCGCTGTCTACCGTTGTGAATACATTCTGTTTTATCCATTTTGAAAAAGCCTTGTATCTCTGAAATGCCCCCTTTTATATAAGAAGATGAACATGTTCATAACTTTATACATTGTAACAAGATTTCGTTTAAGTAATTTCATGTAATTTTCCAATATTTGTATTATGCCAGTTAGGGTTGATGTAAGAGATGGGGGGAGGTAGGATGATTCCAAAAGCCCAGCACGGACAGGTGTCCTCAAAAAACACTGTCTAATATTGGGGCCCTGATATTATATTTTTTCATATGGCCAGAAATTATCTAGCTGCACCACTGGCGTTAGTTTTCAAGAA
This sequence comes from Arnoldichthys spilopterus, assembly GCA_037974385.1. Lineage (NCBI taxonomy): Eukaryota > Metazoa > Chordata > Actinopteri > Characiformes > Lepidarchidae > Arnoldichthys > Arnoldichthys spilopterus. Next base: position 10,965 of record JBBPDA010005479.1, on the reverse strand, counting down.
ATGTTGATACAGTATAAAGGGCAGCACCAAAGTGCTTGTGTCTGTAAGCAGACATATGGGTCCCTACACTAGGGCTGGCGTCACATATTAATTATTCAGATTCAGATTCAGAAAACTTTAATGATCCCGGAGGAAATTGTTGGTTACAAAAGCTCAGGCAGACAGAAGAGACAAGTAGGCACTAAGAGATAAAAAATAAATAAATAAATAAAATACTAACATTTAAAAGAATAAAATATAAAATACAAATATAATTGATTTTTAGTAAAAAAAAAAAATAATACCATGTAAACATATTTTACAATATATACTATATTAACTATGACTATCTATTATGTAAACAGCTGTATGAACAGTATTGGGCTTTAAGTGAGTATTGTGCCAATAAATTGCACATGGGAGGAGGAGTTTATTGCACTTCCAGGAAAGTTATTGCAAGATTGAGTGGTATAAGTATGAATGTAATATACAAATACATACAGTAAATGCAGCAGCAGACAGGATTTTGCACATGACTGATATGTTAAAATGTACTATATTGTACAATACGTATAGTGTACAATATGTACAATATATTATAGAACCCAATAAGCAGCTGCTGATGTAAGTGAGTTTCAGGAGGAGGAGATGTAGAGTCTGATGGCTGTAGGGAGGAAGGAGTTTCTGTGGCGTTCAGTGAAGCACTTTAAGCTAGTCAGTCTACAGCTAAAATGTGCTCCTCTGTCCAACCACAACACTGTGAAGGGGGTGATCAGCATTTTCGGTAAGCATTTATCAATAAGGGCAATCAAATGAAGACGTGGATTTTATTGTTTCTTCTTTCCTTTTTGTAAACGTGGCTGTGTTCGCCCTCAGATATATGATCTCTAGCTCCAGTCCTGGATTTACAGCCTTTACAAACTCAGCAGCGTAGAACTGTGAAAGACTGTGACAGGCCAAACAGGGGACAGTGTTTCAGAAGGAGCATTTTTCATTAATCATTCATAAATAATTTACCGTGGTTTATTAATTTTCCTAAATGTATTCTCTCTCCTTTATTAGAAACATCTACCTTTGAACTTCCACTCACTAACTAATGCTGTTGCGCTATTCTCAACACAGCAGTGACATTGACGTGGTAGTGACATCTCACAAAATGTTAGCATGGTTTAGGCTGTAGTTGGGTATTTAATTTAATACTGACTCTTTTTCCTATGTAGGATCACACTCCTGGTGCTAATACTTTTTCATAAATTCTTGTTTTGCCATTTGCCAACTCTAAAATGGGATATAAGTGTAAGGGGAGCTACATTTCCCTCTGGTGGCCGTACACAGTCTGCATCCCTGGCCACGCCCTTCCCAGGTGGTACGACTTTGGGAAATCAGGACAGGCTTCAAAAGGTTCGGAAACTCGCAAACCAGTGAGAGGTCTTGTAAGTTCATGCTGTGGGTCCAAGTGTTATAGCACTGTTTGTAATTTCTGTTTCTTGACTACGTTTTTGCCTTGTCTCTGAAAGAACCGTTTGCCTTGTTTTTGAAACTTTTTCTGGATTCCTGACCACATTTTTGTCTTTCCGTTGTTGGTACTGTTTGTCGTGTTTTTGACCCTTTTCTGGATTATTGGCTACATTTTTGCCTTGCCTCTGACATTCCTGTTTTGTACCTGTTGACCTTTTTCTGAAGACCTGCACTTGTTAATAAAATACCCTTTTTACCTGCACTTGCGTCCAAGCCTCCTTCTGATCACATCATTACAATAAGTTTCCATGACATCACTGTGCACCAGCGAATGGGGGAAAACAGATGTACCCAATAACATCTAATGTCAACTCGCCCTCCCGTCGCTTCACCTGTCATCAAGCGAGAAGCTCTGCTGCCTCCGAGAAATCTTCATTCATTATTAGCAACTCTAGCTTTTTTGACTGAACTATTCCTTTAAGACACTAAGCTTTTAACCAAAGTTCAGATTAATATGCTCTTATCTGTTCAACAGATAACATTTGCAGTCAGTGCCACAAGCTGAGCTTCTTAAGCGAGCCATTAGCATTTGCTATGTGTCGGCTCTTTTGCTCTGTGCAATTTAGAGCACGGTAGTCGAGGATAATCGGCAATGCATAAAGTTCTTCTTTTCTTTAAATGTGGCCTCGTGGGTGAAACTATCGAGCCCTTGCTTGAAGTGCTTTACAGCCTTTCTGTTCCCAGGCTTTACACTCATATTTATTTGTGCGCTTAGAGGCTGTTTAAATGTCTGCCTTCCACTGTGTTTTCAGCCGAGACTTAGCCAGTGCAAACAGGGACCCTCGGTTAAGTAATAAGGTAGGGTTATTTATGGGTCATTATTTGTACAGCTGTGTCCTGGGGTGTGAATTTGTGATGGTGGGAAGGTCATTGTAATGTAAGTCTCACATAGAGGCCTACATAACCAGCTCTGTGGTCTCTCTCCTACTCTGTAAGCCTCTCTCACTCCACCAGTACAGGAACAGCAGTAACAATTTAGCTTAAATTAACTAGACTGATGAGAAGACTCAGACTTTACCGTCATGGGCAATGATTGTGCATATGCACACTGCCCATCAAACGTCTAGAGACACCTTGTCTTTTGCTGAAATTTTACATTTTTCCTGCTGCCTTTCAAGTGCATATTAAAAAAATACCAGAATGGTTTATACCATAGAACAGGTATTTGTTATTTTGGGGACCTTTTGCAAACTGTTGACTCCAGTGTAATCCTTTTTCTTTATAATGGCAGAAAAGTGGTAAATTAGGATTTTTTTTCTTTCTACGGGAACAGCAATTTGCATGTGTCTCTCTGCCGTGAATGTGAGTTTACAGAATATGTTTTAAGCCAATATATTATCTCAACTATCAAAAAACATGTCAGACAGGTAAAAAATGTATTAGGCAATGAATTTGTAGTCGTTTTGTGTAATAGCTTTCTATGTGGTCGTTTATTCAGGCTTTAAACACTTCAGGCATCTGGTTGTAATTAGACTTCAGTTCCTCTAGAATGGAGCCTTTCAAATAAAACTTCTCAGAATGATTTTGTTTACTTAAAGATTTTTTTTAAAGTAAGAAATTTCAGAAATGTGTGAAATCTCTCTGAAAATCTTTGGCCCAAAGGTGGTTGAAATGCCTGAAAGGCCAGCCACCCACAGAATCCTAATTCACCTGATTATATTTGTTTGTTTAAGCAAGCTTGAATCATTCATAAGCACAGGGCCTCTTCTAGGATTTAAAAACATCTGGGGCTTAAGCCAAAACATCTGGGATTACCACTATGCTGGAAACTGAAGCACTGTTTTAAAAATTTTGAAGTCATCAATGAAAAGATTAAGATAACATTAGAAAGATTAAGATATTACATATGCAAGTCTGTTTTGTGCCACTAGCCTCCAGAGACATGTACAAAATGCACTCCCATGGCATTTCACCTGCAACCAATGTGTGTAAAAAACTGAACAGCCGAGGTTGGAACTAGATTCCACAGGATCCTCAGGACCAGAGCTGATGGTGTTTTTTTAACTCCTGCTGCTGAAGTTTCATAGTCATGGCTATGAAAGTAAAGACATGCATTTTTGAACACTTTGACAAAACAAGGTAACACATTTAAGAAACATCACACGCTGCCACAGACAACCTTTTTTGGATTTTTGACCTTTTCCTCCTACGTCTCCAGGTTTATAATGGTGTTTTAAAGACATTACAAGATGACGTGGTGTGTTGAGAAACAGATGCCCATGTGTTTCTTTCTGGTGAGATTATGCTTTCTTCTGTAGCGAACACTGAGGCTTTCCACCCTGAGCATTCATTGGTACTGAGTTGTCTCTTTCTTTGGTGAGCTTCTTAAAACCTTCATAATGCAGAGAAATAGAAACAAAAGGTCAAAAGGGCAAAAAAAAAGGTTGCGCTCAGGCTTCAGGCCTGGTGGCGTAAGAGGTAAAGCTTTGTGTTAGAGAGCAACAGGTTGTGAGTTTGAATCCAGCTAAAATGTTAGTTTTGCTTATAAGCTGAACAATTAAGAGACAAATGTTGAACAAAAACCTCCAAAGCTTGTGAGTTCCTGTGGCTCAGTGGTAGATGCTATGCCCCATGATTCAGGGGTTGTTGGTTCAAATCCCAACCAGGATCTCTAACATGGCTGTGGTGATACAAGATGCACATGAAGTGCAAAGCAGGCTGGTTGGTGATACACACAAGTTGTGAGGAAGGCTGGAGGTCAATACCCAAGAAAGGGGGAGGAAACAACCTGGCCCTCCCCCTGGGGCCCCCAGGAAGAAGAGAGGAGGGGGTTATAGAGCCTGAAACAAGAGGTTCGACTTAGTTTTTAAAATGGCCAGGGGTTGGTTTAAAAACTATCACCTTTAGTTTGTGCTTCCTCCTACAAGCAACACCACTGTCTCTACTTCCCTTTCTCTCTCTATTCCCCTCTCTCTACTCCCCCCACCTTTCACCATCATCCATTACCCAGAGCCATCCAGTCACAACCAAGGTGTGAGACAAGGCCAGATTTGAACCAGCAACCTCTTGTACATGAGGCAAGGCTTTTCCCACAAAGCCACCAAGTTTCACATGCAGCCCAGCTTTTTTTTGGGGGTTTATCTTGTTCATCGTGAACAGCATGTACAAGCACCCAGGGAAGCTTCCATCGCTCATTTAAATGCTCTTGATGCTCTAAGCAACAAACTCGCACTCAGCCTGTACTCAAATGATCCTGGTCTAAGATGCTTCCAGACATATGTAACACTCCATTCCAACCTTTGTCGAGGGAAAGGGAGCTTTGCTATTGTTTGTAGCCCTATGGGTCTGAACTGATTGTAAGCTTCTGAATGATCGATTCTCAACTGGCTGGTTGGCACTTTGTAGTTCCACATAGACAGAGAGAAACTGAATATAACCATGGACATATGCAGAAATGGGGCAGTTCAGTAATCAGATGAAGACTTGAGCTTATGGCGGCGGCCCACAGTCAGTGAGGTAGTGTGTTATCATGCTGTTGTGTAAGGTTGTGTGGAATAGTCATATTTGTTACTCAGCTTTGTTTAAAATTCTCAGACGTGAACAACACACAGTGCACACCATATCTGGGAGAGGTTAGCAGTTTAGATGAGACGTTTTTGAAAACCATAAATCCCTTTAGCGGGCAGATCGACCATTACCGTTACCAGTACTGTTACCAGTACCGCTACCAGTACCGCTACCCACGTTTTACTTTTTACGTTGTTGTTTGAGACCAGTGGTTCGCAGACCTGATTCTGGAGATCTACTTTTGTTTGGAGTCAAGTTCTATCACAATCTTCCACACTTGCTTCAGAAGTGACTGATTGCCCAGCTGAGATGCTGTAGTATTAGGCAAGGTGGGACAGACAGGCAGCTGGATGAAGACTGAAGCTAAATTCTGCAGCAAAGTAGATCTAGTGTTGATGGTTGATGACCACCATAATAAAATGTTGATACAGGAGGATCACAAATAGGTCTTTAGCTGCATCTGTTATTTCGAATGGTTGTGGTGAGCGTGTCATGACATTGAAGATGTGCTAAAAGTGTTTCCTTACCCATTCCCGCTGTGTGGTTAGTGTCACTGAAACAACTTCATGTTTCAGATGCGACCAGATGAAAAACTGCTGCACTGCTGTCTCTGTGTAACTGGTCTATAATCTAAGTGCACACTCTGCAACTGGACTATAATCTGCGATTGCTGCAGCTGGTTGACTGTGTCAGCAAAAAGCTCACAGTCTTCAGGTTTTCTCTGAAAAAGAACAAGAGTAACAAACACACTAACAGGTTTTAAATATCAGTGTTCAGTGTTGTTAAAGGACGTCACTGAAACCAAATATCTCAGGGACACTGTACACTCGAGACTTTTTTGTGCCCAGAAGAGTAACATTGTATAGTTTCAACAGGGGCTCGGGTGCGATCATGTCCCGTTCAGAAGCTTCGTCTTTTTGGAGACTTAATGACAAATCCACCACTTTAATGTCTTCTGTGATTATTTCTCCATTTCAACATGTAAACAGTTACTGGGCAGGTTTCCCTCACAGCTTTATGCAAAATATAAGTGATAAAAATTGAGTGATACAATTAAAGCTGGAATTTCTCCTTTTGCCAAAGTCATTCCCATTAAACATGGAGAATCATCTGCAAGATCTTTTTTGGCTTGGTGATTAAAAGAAAAATTCTGAACCTTATCTTTGCTTTGACCCCAGCACCACTCCCTCTATCCCTTCTTTCCTCTCTCACTCTCTAGCTCTCCTTCAATCTCTCTTCATTTCTCTCTGTTTCTCATTTCCTTTCCTTTTCGGGTTTCACTCTGTTTCTCTGTCTCTCATTTCTATTCTCATTCGTTTCTTTCACGTTTGCGTTTTTCCCTCCATCATTTTGTCTATGCCTGTTTTTCTTTTGTTTACACTATGATTTCTCTCTCTCCCTCTCTCTCAGTGACACCCTTTCTTTCCTTTCTTTTACCTTTTTCTTTGTCTGCTTATTTTTCTTATTCTTATCTTATTTTCTTCTAACTTTTTTATTACTCTTTCCTTTCATTTTCTCTTTCGTCTTCATTTTCCTTCCTTCCTTCCTTTTTTCTCTGCCCTTTTCTTTTACTCTTCCTCTTTTTCCCATTCTCTCTCTTCCTCCCTTTCTCTGTTTACGTCTCACTTTCCTATGCTCTCTGTTACTTCCTCACTCTCACTTTCTCCTTCTCACTTTTTCCGAATTTCTTGTTCTGTGGCTCTCTGTGTCTTTCTTACTTTTGTCACACTTTCTCTCTCAATTTCGCTCACCTTTTTGCTCTTTCTCTCTCACCTACATTTTCTCCTCCCCTCACCGCTCTCTCTCCCCACCCTCTGTATATGGACTCCTGCAGATGGAAACTGAAGATCTGCAAGATCTTGACTATTTTGGCATGGTGATTTTCATTTCTCGTTTTTTACTTAGTAATTTCTAATTGCGTGTTATACAGGTATAGAATCTGCCTACTGTTGTTGTTAACCATCTACTGGCAATCCCATGATGTCTTGGGTTAAATATGTCAACCAATCAGAAAGTGGTGTTTCTGACTGGGGGCGTGTGTGCATTACGCAGTGGAATAACATGTAGGTACCAAAGCCAGACCAGTTGGGGAGCACCAACAGAAATGTAGGTTGCAGGAACAGGAAAAGTGGGTTGCGCTTTCACCTGGAAGTGGTGGAGTCACCCCTAAAGGTGATAAAATAGCCGAACCCCACTAACTCTTTCTTTCCTTGAGGTCGGACTAAAGAAGAGCGGCCTTACCATTTTCTTTTTCCAAGAACAGAGGTAGTCACTTTTGGCAACTAAGCTAAAGTGAGATGTCTGATCAACATCACAAACAAGCTATCAACAAAGAAAAGCTTGCAACTAGAATCTCTCAAGGTGGAGGGAACAGATCCTTCACTTTGGATTAGTGAAAATTCCTGGAATCCACAAACCAGATGCCCAGGACAAGACTGGACGAAATCTTCCCAGACATTCCCTCCAAACTTCCAGAAAGGAAGTGAGGACGACGGACTGAACAAATAGATATTTGTTAAAATATCTGATCACGTGAGATTTAACTCTACATCAGGGCCTTTCACAGCACAGCTACAGTCAGAACCAGAACACTGTAAGGGTTCAACTCTCCTACATGTTCATGTTTTTGTCTTTAGACCATGAAGAATCAGGTTTACGTGCACAATTGCATTCCTCTGTTTATTTAAGCTGATCTCAAGCGCCATCTTGGTCATACACGTGGCCTTTTCTCTCACTCGCAAGTACACGTTCCCATTCGCACACGCACACATACAGATCCCTCCCACTCATTGTTAATACATGTCGATTGTTTTATTTGTGTTTAGAATTTTCCTTTATCTACAGCTGTTGTGACATCATGGTTCTACATGACTGATGCCAAAACCTATATCAAAGAATTTACATCTGTAAAAACCTCCTGGTTAAGATAAGCAGCTCAGAATGTTCTTCTGTGAAGACCAGACTCCTTTTCTAATTGTAAAACAATAGCTTAGTACATTTTATGAGAAAACCAGGCTGTTGAAAGAAAAACTTCAACTCTGGTAGAGTCTAATTGTTCTCATGAAAGGCATGTTTCTGCCACTAAGTGAAATCACATGCATACCCTCTGTTTGGGATGCATTAATCTGAAGTACCTGATGGGTTCTGCCTCGTGATCTTCCAATAACAGAAGATCTCAAGAGTTCAAGTGTGGTTTCATGGTGTAATACAGCTGTCTTTAGTTAGAAATGAAAGATTACACTATTTATGTATATTTTATATTTTAATCAGACATTATTTAATTAATGAGGGTAAACCCCACATGACGTGAGCCCTCACTAACCAGATGTAGTAGGCAAACGAGGACACAGAACCTAAAGACATAAGACTGGCCCCATTCTCCCGTCTATTGATCTACACTGAATGAATAACGTAAATGTAATAAATAATGTGCCTGGATCGCAGAGGGCTACACTAGACCTGCTCAGACTAGGTTCTAAATATTCAGTCTACACCGCTTAAAGCTAAACTCAGGCAACCACCGGAGGTAAACATCATTTGTAATTCAAAGGAGGTCCAATTCAGACCTGCTGAGACTGGAGAGCAAAGATCAGATTTGATCTTTATTTTACATGAGGTATTCAATGAAAACCTGCACCGGAGTCTAAAGTATGAGTAAGTGCACCTTTTTCATTTGCAACTTCAAGTGAGCACATGTGAAATGTGGTTCCACTTTCTTTCCGTGCTGTCAAAGCCACGGAAAGAACCAGCGTCATGCCGCGATCACAACAAGGGCCTAAAATGATTGGCATTTGGCATTGTTCCCAATGTAAGACTGTCCCAATACCATCACAGTGAAAGGGACTATTTGGCTGTGATGGTATTGTGGTGTTGTGGTATTGTGAGTTTTTCTAATAAACACAGCTTCAGATCTGCTCATCACCTCTCTGGAGGAAGGTAGGGGAGTGTTCGGGCAGGTCAGAGTAGCCCTCATCAGGCCAGTCTCATACATGTTGTCCTGTAACTGGTCCGCCCCTCTTTCTCTTTATCTAGTTCTTCTCATTTTCTGTTTCCTGGTTTCCTTTCCTCTCTCATCGCACCATCCAGCGGCTGCTCTCTCCCACCTCATTCCCTCGGAGTTCTGTCTGTCCTCTCCGCAGCTGTAGCAGTACCACTCCAGCTCTGCCCCCTGGCCCTGTGCAGCTGCTCCCCCTGTTTTGTGTGTGTGAGAGAAGGAGCTGGACCCTTCATTAAGAGCCAACAGTGAGCTCATTTGCCCATGCTTGGGCGAGGACGAGGTCAGCATGAACCTCTTTACTCCTGGTCTTTTACAGTCATTTCTTTTCTCTCTCACTCTTTCATTGTTTCTCCCTGTTTCTCATTTCCTTTCCCTTATAGGTTCCTCTCTTTTCTCTCGCTCTCCCTTCCCTATTCTCATTCACGTTTTTCAATAACTTTTGCTCTTCTTCCACTTTTCTTCTGCTGTCCTTTTGCTCTTTTCTTTTCCTTTTCTCTCCCATCTTCTCTTTCTTCTTCTTCTTTCAAACACTTCTTTTCTCTCTGACTTTTTTCCTCTTTGTTTTTCTCCATTTCTCTCTTTTTTTTTCTTTTCAGGTTTCTCTCTTCTCTCTTGCTTTCCTATCTCTTTGCCTCTTTTTCTTTTGTTCTCCTTTTTTCTTTCCTTCGTTTTATGTTTTTCTTTCTCTGCTTCTTTTTTTTACTCTCATTTATTTCTTCTTTTCACTTTCTCTGTCCTTCTTAGTATTTCTATCCTCTCTTTCCTTCCTTTTCTCTCCCTTCTTCCGTTTCTTAAAAAAGAAAAAAAAATCTAAAATGTATCTTTGCTTTGTGCCCAGCACCGCTCTCGCTGTCACTTCTTTATTTTCTCATTCTCTCGCTCTCTCTCCTCTTCTCATTTCCTTTTCATTTTCAGGTTTCTCTCTTTGCTATTCTCGTTCACATTTTAACTCACTTTTGCTGGGTTTTTTTGCCGGTTTTTCTTTTGTTCTCACTTTTGTCTTTCTTTCCTCTCTCTCTTTTTTTACTCTTTCCTTCATTTTTTTTTGTCTCAGTTTCTTTCACTTACTCTTCTCGTTCACAATCTCTCTGCCTCATTTTCTCTCCCTCTTTCCCTTTGTTTTTTCTCACTTACCTATGCTCTCTACTACTTCCTCACTCTCTCACGTTCACTTACTCCTTCTCACATTCCAAATTTCTCTTTCTCTCTCTGTCTCACTTACTCTCTCACACACATACTCTTTTTGCCCATTTCTCTCACCTTTTCATTTTCTCTACATGCTGCTCTTTCTTTCTCACCTACCTTTTCTCCTCCCCTGTCATCTTTCCCTCTCCTTCTCTCTCTTGTTAATGGGACTCCTGGAGCTTTTGAGATTCCGTCTCCGCTGAGCTAGACCTGTCTGTAATATCCTGTGTCCTGCACTAACAGGTTGTGCTCTGTATGCTGTATCAGCGCCTATCTGTTACTGTCGATCCACATTGCTGAGGAGATCAGCATCATCCAGTATGGAGTAGACGGGGAGGGCAGTCAATAAGAAAGGAGTAAAAACAGAAACAGCAAAAGCAGAGAGAGAGAGAGAGAGAGAGAGAGAGAGAGAGAGAGAAAGAAGAGAGAGAGACAGAGAGAGAGAGAGAGAGAGAAAGAAAAAGAGAGAGAGAGAGTGAGCTATTGTTACTGGTGTGGTTCTCGGGCTCTCTGCGCAGCACAGCATTCTGGGTAAAATGTAACACATTTCACTTGTCAAAACACACCTCAGCCTTTAACCAGCAATGACACACACACACACACACACACACACACACACACACGACGACATCCCAGTGTGTGATATCACCTCTTCCACGCCAGCCTCCCTTCTCCGTCTCTCATCCTGCCACCTTTTCTTCTCGGAGTGTGTGTGTGTGTGTGTGTGTGTGTGTGTGTGTGTGTGTGTGTGTGTGTGTGTGTGTGTGTGTGTGTGTGTG
>JBBPDA010005478.1:0-41659 GCA_037974385.1 Arnoldichthys spilopterus | reverse complement strand
TTAATTAATATTATTAATAGATTTTTTTACAATCCCAAGGTTGCTTAAAAAACATTTTGTTAATTTATATATATATATATATATATATATATATATATATATAAAATCGGTGAGTGCAAGGATCTTAGCCACTTATATAACTTGTGCTCATCTATTTTTCCTGATTCCAGCACATCGACATTTTAAGAACTGACTGTTCCAACCATCTTACAGAAGCCACTGTAACCAGATCAGCAGTGTTACTCGCTTCGCCTGCTGCATCTTCACATCTCCATTGATCTCAATAGTCCTTAAAGGTTCTGCCTACAATGTTCCTTCTCCTATTTTGTGGCACTAGTTCCTGGGACGTTTTGGAGTTATGTCACTGGCTGGCTGCCTAAATGAGGAAATCTGTTGGAACTGTAGATCCGCAGCGTACTGCGTTCAAGCTCATGGCCACCTCTGCATATTTGCAGTGTCTCATACACGTCATGATTGCTCATTCCTTTACACTTTCACACTCCCTACACACACTTGTTCATGCTTTGGCTGCGGGTGCTTGCAGCTCTAAATAGATACTGAGGCGTGAACAACTGGTTTTACTGATCCTGAGATCAGGCTGACTGTACGGTTTACAGTCTTACGAATGGAGGTGGTGACTTCCTGGGAAATCCAGGCATCACAGTGTTGCCCTCGGCAGATCTCGGCATGCTGAGTGAGGAACCCCAGCTTTCCGCAAAAATCTGAAGCTATACGGTTTGTTAAAATTGTAAAAAGTATGAGGTAATTTCCTTTCAACTGAAGGCATAGAAAGATAGATTAGCATTAGCAATTAGCAAGGGTCTGCGCTGACATCACTTTCCCACCAAAACATGCTCCCCTCAGTCAAACAGAGTAGAGCTTTAAGTAGAGAATCTTTACATCTTGCCAATGAATCAGTAGGCCATGGACACTGACAGGCTCAGGAATCAACTTTCCCCACATTTACACACTGATCAGCCGTAACAATAAGACCTCTGACAGGTGAAGCAAATAACATTGACTATCTAGTTATTTTGTTACAATGGCATCTGTAAGGGGGTTGGATATATTAGACAGCAAGGCAAAGGTCAGTTCTTGAAGTGAATGTGCTTGAAGCAGGAGCGTTAGGATCTGACCAAATTTGACAATGGCCTTATTGTGATGGCTAGACGACTGAGTCAGAGCATCTCCAAAACGGCAGGTCTTGTGGGTTGTTTCAGGTGTGCAGTAGTTGGTACCTATCAAAAGTGATCCAAGGACGGACTGTTGAATCGGTGACAGGGGCATGGGCACTCAAGGCTCACTGATGTATGTGAAGTCAAGCCCGTCTGGTCTGATCCCACAGAAGAGCTACTGTGGTTTAAAAAGTCAGTGCTGACTCTGATAGAAAGGGGTCAGGACACACAGTGCACCACAGTCAAAGCTGTTTCAGCAGCATGAGGCACCTACTCAATATTAGGGAGGTGGTGTTCATGTTTTGGCTGATCAGTGATCAGCGAGCAATTTTTTTCCTGAAAGCCTGAGGAACCGTTACTTTTGCGAGTTTCTTCAAGTATTGCAACATGGAACATTTGTCTGGAAGATCTCTCTAAAATCTCTCTCTCTCTCTTCTCTTTTTCTCTCCCGCCCTGGTCTGATGGATCGACCTCTGCGCCCTCAATCCTTCATCCTGGACAGATGATGAGGTAAGACTGCGTTTGTTTCACTTGTCTGGTATTTTCTGGTTGAGGGTCTTTTCAGAGCTTCTTTGGCCATGAGCTCTGTGGTAAGACTACTGTTCAGGAGGGACGTTCCCACACCATGAACACAGTCTGTGGAGTCGCTCTCATTGCTGACCTCACTGTTCAGAAATGGGTTGGGGTTTGTATAGTGAGCCCAGTCTTTTACCATTCACGAAACGACACTGATGCCACATCTCTGGCACTGGCATTGTTTTTGTCTGTGTGACTGAATGAACTAGTCCTAACTGACCGAGTGTCTCCCTAGTGTCGCCAATGTCTAAGCGTAGGCTGTATTGTCCGGAGATGGTGAATTTGATCTCTAGTGGTCCTGCAGCTATCCATGGTCAAGACTCCAATAGAGCATAAGATGTTCTCTATAGGTAGGGTGGCGCTCCCCCTCCCCATTACCCATTGTGATTCTAGCCACTGTGGGCGTCTGTTAGCTGATTTGAACAGGTGGTTGGCGTTCACCTCTGTGTGATGCGGTCTGTTTCATTAGCAGTAGTGAGAAGATGTGGGTGGAGCTTCATGTGTCTTGGAGGAAGTGCCTGCTCACTTTCACCCTCTCAGTGTTGGTGGTATGGTGTGACTGGGGAAGTCCTAGCTAGTGGATGGAACTGGAGATGATAATCATTGGGGCCTCCTGCTCATCTTTCTTCAGACTAGTTGGACCACCATGGACCATCTCCATGTACTTCATGTGCTCCCCAACCCCTCAAGCCAAAATAGGCTGTTGCCTTAAGATAAAGGCTTTAACTAGTGCCACTTTTAAAAACTGAGACTCTGTTGGGTAGTTACACTGGGCAGTTAGAGTGGACCGGCCCTATTTACAGATTTCCCCAAGAAACCTCTTTGACCTCAACAGTTTGGAGAAGTATAGGGACGTGCCCATCCCATCCTCTACAGAAATGATGCTGGTGTTTCTGATGGATAGTGTGCAGGTCTGTAGTCGTGCCTGATCTATGGTCAGACAGGTCTGTGTGAATGCGCTCTCAGTGCTACTCTCCCCCTCCACCCAGCCTCTCACTTCAGTGTTGCTCCCATACACTTCTAGTCCTGTCTGTCACGTGGCTCTACAGCTGTGTTTGGACTCGTGTAGGTGTCACCAAACAGAGTAGATAAACAGTTTGTTGGGTGTCGAGGGCGGCTCCGTGGGTGTGGTTAGACCGGGCTGTGTTTTAAGCACATTCCAGGCCCCTACGTCACATAGAGATGTAAACACAGGCAGCATCAATTTGATCAGCTTATATTGGGATTTTTTGCATTTGCCTGTGAAGTCTCTTTCATTTCCACAAGTGCTTTGGCTAGTAGGGATTTCCCACTAAGATAGTTCTTCAGAGTGGCTTTGGTGAGAAATAGAATTTCTTTACAGTGGTGGTAAATGGATCCACGCAGAAAATACAGCCATTTTATCACCCCCACCCCCACCCCTTGAACCAAATCACTTTGGGGGACTATTTTGCCCTACTACGCCCTGCACGTATCCCTCCACCATGAATAGGTTTCGTTTTAGGCCCATAAGCTTCTCCAACTAGAACAGTGTCTTGGGCATCTTCATCACCATTTCATTGGAAGAACTTTCTAGAAGGGAGCTTTTAGAGGAACCAAACGTTGGGTACCATTCACCACCACTGTGGCGTTTCACACCAAACCCACCCTGAACCGCTCTCTTTTTGTGTTAACCACTATGGACATTTTTGTGGAAATCCACTTTGAAATGCTTTGTTGTGGACTAGGGACTACATGGTGCTGTCGGAAGTGCTGAGCACAGAAAGCCTTTTTTGGGTCTTTGTGCTATATTTCATCATTACAGTTCTGCTGCCTAGATGGTTAGCAGTAATCAGGGCATGCATAAGAAAAGGAGACTGAAAGCCAATTAGGAGCTGTTCTTTATTTTTTTCCCCCACCATTTACATGTAAAGAACATGATCTAACGAGGCTGGAAACAGATTTCTGTTTTGTGAATTTAAAAAAAAAAAAATTAAATAAGGAGACACACCAAGAACAGGAACACACTTCACACTCCAGCTGCCTTTCATCATTCCTCTGATTAAACGGGCCAGTAAGGTTGCGTTCACACTGTGAATGACAAAGTGGCCCAAATCAGATTCTTTTTGATTCAAGTATGTGAATCGGATCTGTTCTTTTCATATCAGTGTGAACGGCACCGATCACATGCAGTCTGGTCTTTCCAGAGCCACTTTCATAGGTTGGATTTTGACCCTTACGTAATAAACATAAGTAAACATAGTGTACAGTGATTGGTCCAGATAAAAGTGTACTGTAATTGGCCCAGATAAACATGTGTGGGGATTGGTCCAGACAAAAGTGTACTGTAACTGGTCCAGAAGAACTTATACAGTGGTTGCAGGCCTCATTGTGTGAAACATTTGCCATGTAAGGCTTATAGAGCTATAAAAACTGGGGAAAATGGACAGACAAGAAAGTCCAGGCTTTATTGAGCATGGTTTTGACCCATTTAAGTTCTCTGATCATGGCGTCCTCCATCTATTCTTATGCGGTCGCAATACCAGCATCAGTTTAGTGTTCCTACTTGCAGTGAGGAAGCAAATGGATAAAACCTCTCTGAAGGTGTGTAGTTCTCAGGGGGGCTCCACAGTGGGTAGTTCATCTCAAAAGGTTCCTAGAATGGTTTGATCTGAAAGCTTCTACTGTCTGCTTTATCTTAAGGATTGCTTTGGCTGTAGTCTGGCTGCCTTATCCTGGCTGTAAAATCTAAGCCATGTATCATAAGCTCCGAAACTCTCCGCCAGAGGTATCACAGTGGTGGTGAATGGAACCAGATGTCTGGTTCCTTTATGAGACATTGAGCAGTGCTGGGAGTCCGTGCCTTCACTCCAAACAGTCTTCCGAAATCTGAAATGCCGGTCCACCCACAGAAACATCATATTCTAAGACTCTGGAGCAACATATACTGTGCAGATTTCCGTGGGTGCCCGTGGGGTGTGGTTGATTGACCTGTGGCTTCCTCCCCAGTGCTAAAGGGGGAAAAGGCCGCAGACATCGACAGCTCGATTCCACTTTGTCCAGCCCGAGAATGGTGACATCACTCCTGTCCATCTTTAGCTAACCACATGCATTCTAACTGGGACATCTCACTCGTCTAGGCCGCCCGAAAGTGCCAAGTCTTGCGCATTCCACCGTGGCTTTCACTCGACCCACAATTACATCCTGCCTGCAACATGAGGAGCGCATGCCAGCGACTATACTTGGACTTTATTAGGCCATTAGGTTCGCGTTTGTATGATTTCAGCCACAGCTCGTCTGTTTCCCTCGTCTCCAGCAGGCACATCTTTCTGGGCTGTACGGGATATTTCCACCCAGTGATTGGCACCTCGCAGACAGGACAGGCTTGTCCGGTAAAGCTATGCTTTTAAAAACAGAACCACCCTCACGGGCTACATGGATGACTTAAGCATGTGTCATGTGACCAGAAATGACACCTGTGTCCACCAGTGCACACCCTGTGACTGTTAAAACAGATCTATCGTAGCTTCATATAATTCGCCTTGTCCCATTTACTGGTAAATGGAGCAGTTAAACAGTGGCATGGTCTAGGGTTTCAAGTTATGTTACACTCAGCAGTGTCGCGCTGTTCCCGGATCAAGCAAATAGGCTCTTTGTGGGGTGGGATTCTTGACATTCGTGCTCATCAGAGGTGACACATCTCCTTGTCCCTTTAGGTAGTTTGATGAAGCTGAAAATAATCAAGTAAGTGAGCTACACGCAAGCAGATCCAACCGTATAGATTTGCCCCTGTTGAGCCAGTAGGAGTGTAACCGTGAATCAGTCTGTACTGATGCATTGACCAAAAGAGCGTATGATCCCATGTATCGATGTACCACATAAAAATGGGTGTGCCTGTTCACAGTATTTGTCCCTAAACCTGGATTATTCAGCACAGATGTTGGCTTTTACAATTTCAAGTTTGTCACAAACTGAATGTGGCTTTTTTCCTCATTTCATCTGGGCCTGGACCAAATAGCTGGAATTAAAGGCATATTTTTTAGGCTCGTTGCTGTTGCTGAATAATTCTTTTTTTTTTTTTATCAGAAATATTTGTATTAATGTTTTACAATGTTGAATGGACAAAAACAGAGTACAAACAAATACACCATCAATCCCACCCGCCCCAAGTTGAAAATAGGTAGATAAATTAAAATACATAACTAAATAAATCAAAATAAAATAAAATAAAATAAAAACCGCATTAACATCGATTACAGTGCAAGAGTAAAAGAGCATTGAAACAGTTATGTCCTTCCACAGACATCAATCTTCCCCTCTGTTTCGACATAACCACTGTAACATAGCATCACATGGACACAGACTGTAGAAATCATCTCCACATATCAAAAAACTCTGAATAATTCTTCTAAAAACCACTTCTGTTTACTCTTAATATTTAGCCACAATCATTGGTTTAATAGTTTAATATTAAAATTTCCAGGTTTGAAAGTTTTACACATTTACATGCTTACATGCTACGTGCAGAGAAATATTACTAACATTAGGCTGCAAGCAAACTTATAAAGAAACGTACAAGGATTCTTGCTGCCCTAGTGAGTAGCAATGATGAAATATGTTTTAAACATAAATGTTTAAAATTGTTGTTTATCAACATATTTTAATGTCGGTTTAGCTGCTTTACTAAATGACTTTCTATGCCTTCGCTAACACAGATAGTTACCATCACCTTGCCAATTTTTTTTTACAGTTCCGCCTTAAATGGTGCAGCAGTAGGAACATAACATTACTCCATTAAAGGCAAAATAGAAATCTTTGTGTTTAAGGTGGAACTGAAAATAAAAAGCCAACCTGAGCTTTATAAATTGAACCTGACTCTTTCAATGGGAGGGAAGGGCCACCCTACCCACCCAGAGAAAGCACATTCTATTGTGCTCCAGGCTATGGATGGCTGTGGCACCACCGGGGATCAAACTCACGTCATTCTGTTAAGAGGAGAGTTGGTCCTCTTGGGCACACAAAACCAGCACTGCAACAGTACACAGCTAATTTACTCATGAGTTGAGAGTTCTAGAGCTCTGGAGATGCTCACAACTGCTAAAATGAGGCCCTCCTGATTGGATGATCAGAGGACTCTTGAAGGGGTTGTGTCCGGCCCAGTTTGGTGCTTTTTTCTTGCTCTTACTCCCCTACTAAACTTGTCAAGTATCTGTTAAGTTGAATCAGGTGTGTGTGGTTAGGAGAAATCGCCAAACTGTGCTGTGCCTCCAGGAGTGGGAATCACCAAATATGGACTCTTCTCAACACTGATTGATCAGCTGCACGTGATGCTTGACGCTCTTTTGGGAGCATTCAGCCCAAGTGTTGACAAACCTGGGGCATTGTCATGCAGCATGGATTTAGTCATTTTGGAAGAATCATGAAAATACTTTGATTGTAAATTAATATTGTTGTTGGTGTCTTGTGTGGAACTGAAAAATGCAAACTGACTGAGAAATCTGCCAAATCTCTCAGAGGGCAGTTGTTGTGATGATCGATAAGGTGACCCATTCAGTGGGTAAGAAGAGCTACCTAACTAGACATGGTCATACTGCATTGAACAATTTTCTGGTCACCAGACATAGCAATACCATCAGTAACCACTAGGTATAACAGCTGGCTGCCCCTGCAGTCCCTACACCGGATTGCGTATGAGGAAAACTTGTTAGTGCAACCCCAATTAGGTCCGTACAGATTGCATTGCAGTGTCTGCAGTTGTAAACAAATTGCCTTGAGTGCACACATGTACACGTGGAGTAGTGGGGAGCTATTAGCAGCGCCGGGCGAGCCATATAGTGGGATGTTACCTTGCTCAAGGGTACCTCAGTGGTGTCCAGGCCAGGGCTTGAACCTGCTACCTTCTGTTTCCAAGGGGAAAGTCCTATCCACTAGGCCACCGAGACCAAGCTAGGACAGTCTAGAACAGTCACAGACACCCCCTGGTGTCAAGACCATTAGCCCACCGTTTTGGTTCTTTTCTTGCTCACCCCCACAAAAAAGCCCAGTACCTAGACATCTTAATTTGAGGCTAGAGTTGCTAATGATGCTGTCCCAGACTGCCCTATCAGCGGGTGTGGAGACCAGGGCTAAGGCTATTAAGAGCCCTCTGGAGCAGCTAACGAGAGGCACTAACGATCACCTCGGGTTATTGTAATGGAGAGCATTACAACCTCCCATCCACTCCGACTGTGCGAGAGCTGCATTGTGTGTTTTGGACTCATTAGCAGGTGTTTCCTGTGTTTGTTTCAGAAGTCTGATAGAAAATATGATGTTTAATAGCGCTACAGCCACACATATTGCTAATTGAAAGGCGGTTTTATCACAAATATGCAGTGTTTGACAGGAACTGCTCGAGCCAGGCCGCTTTGCTTGGCTTGGCTCAGCCTGTAACTGGAGGCCTGCCTGCTTGCTGATTGATTGCCTTCTTCCACATACACGAGCGAAGCTCAGCCCAGATGCGTGCCGCTTCCTGTCCCAGCTGGGCCGGATCGGTGCTGGTCCATCAAGAATTCCGCGGTTCTGGAGATGGTGACCCGGAAATGCCTTCGAGTTCGAAAAGTGGAGTCTTCAGTAAGAAAGTCACTTTCTATAAATATTTCCCCCAGCCTGGTTCTCACGGCCCCCCTGCGACTCCCGGGGCGAATCGCCGAGGCACCAGCTGGTCCGATTGGTGGGTCAGGGGGATGCTGATCGGAGGAGCGTTGTTGGGGCGTTGGGGTCTGGATTAGGGATCCGTCAATCTCAGATGATTAAGCATTCCATGTTGCTGCTTTTCTCGGGAAGGTGTGGCCAGAGCTGTGTAGGCTGGGGTGGCATCTGGTAGCTGTTTTACTGTCTGACCGATTTCAACAGTTGTTGTGGTTCTGCAAAATGACGGCCTCCCTTTTTAAGAACATTCTTCTCATTTTAATGCTCGAAAATGTTTTTTTTTTTCCACACGACCGCTTGTCTCTCCACTGTAGTTGTGTGCAAAAGTTTTGGCGCCCCTTTGCATGTATGAATACTAAAAACATTTCTACATGAGCATTTTCCCCCCATATTTTTCTACATCCCTTAGAATTGACCATTAGAGTTAAATGCACTACTTTTGTATTTAGATGTGTGGCCTCATGTGTTCTGTGTTCCCATTGACCCCTAGATCAACAAAACATGCCATTTGTCTAGGGGTGCCTAAACTTTCCTCTGACAGAAGCTTTCTGGTAACCACGTGGACAGACAGTCTTGGGCAGTCTTGTCAGATTAGTGTCTGAGTCTCGCCTGGGCGTGAAGGCCATCTGCATTCAGACAGTGGAGGTCGGGTGAATATGGGAGGACGTTGCAGGGCAGATGATCCAGGTGACAGACAGCGTGTCCGGGAGCAATATCCTCACACTGTAACAGGCTTCAGCTGCACTGTTAATGCGTCCAGATGCTCACGAGGTTCTTCGGTGGACTGGCTGAAGGAGGAGCAGTCAGTGGCATGAAAGCTCATAAGGCAACAATTTGCAGTACAGGCTCTCACTGAGCTAATGTTAGTGCATGGCAGCGCTGTGTACAGTGTGGTCTCCTGCTGTGGTGGTGGGGCTCTGAGTTTATGATCTAAACAATATTCGGGGGAAAAATTGTGGTTTTTCAGTCTTACTAAATTCCAAAGAACCTGATGTTTCCAACACAAATATAGCAGTTTTATTTTCTCTCCAACCCCCCCAGTGAAGCTCCATGTGTCTGAGTGTTTTTATGGAATGTGGATGACTGTACAGCACTGAATCTGAACCAGATTACTTTGGGGGACTATTTTGCCTCACAACACCTTGCATGTACCCCTCAACAATGAATGGGTTAAGATTTAGGCCCAAAAGCTTCTTCGAACTCTGGCTGAACAATGTCTTAGGCATCATCTTCATCATCATTCCATTGAAAGAACTGTCTGTGCGGGAGCTTGTAGAGGAACCAGACGCCTGACAGTTCTGTCTCAGTGAGTTTCAGAACATTTCACACCAGCGACTTTTGTTTACATTACATTGAATATCGTAATAATGGAGAAATGTGAAAATGGAGGGTGGCACAGTGATGCAGTGGTTAGTGCTGTTGCCTCACAGCAAGATGGTCCTGGGTTCGATCGCCGGGTCAACCACGAGTGCTTTTATGTGTGGAGTTTGTGAGCTCTCCCTGTGTGTGGGTTTCCTCGCACTGTCCAAAGGCTTGCAGTAGGTTGATCGAGTTGGCTGGGATTGGCTCCAGCTTCCCCGTGACCCAAAGTGGAAAAAGCAGTTTTGAAGATGGATGGATGGATGGATGGATGGATGGATGGGTGGATCTTTACTTGACCCCTCCATCACTAATTCATCATTATAAGATCAGCCATAACATTAAAACCACTGACAAGTGAAGTGAATAACATTGGCTATCAAGATATTTCATTACAGTGGCATCTGTCAGGGGGGTGTGCTATATTAGGCAGCAAGTGAATAGTCAGTTCTTAAAGTTGTTGTGCTGGAAGCAGGAAAAATGGGTGTGTGTATGGACTTGAACCACTTTGACAAGAGCCTTATTGTGATGACTTGGCAACTGAGCCAGAGCTTCTCCATAATGGCAGTTGAGTGTTCCAGGTACACAGTAATTGGTACCCACCAAAAGTTGATCCAAGGGTGGAAAACTGGCGAATTGGTTCTGTCCTTTCTTGGACTGGCGTATATTGTGTGCATATACAAATTACATGATCGATGTTTTTTTTCCTTTATAGGTATATTTGCTATGAGGGGCCATTTTTCTTTGCTCACAAGAGTCCTGTTTACACTCCTGCACTTGCCCGATTTGTGCGTGTTTGTGTGTTATGAGTTCTTATCTCCTGCGGTGTCCATATCTTGGCCGGCGGGTGTGGAGCAGCAAATAGGAAACTCCATTTCAAAGGGCCAGTTTGAAAACACAGGAACCAGACAAACGGTGCAAATCACATGATGTCTGTCTGCAACTCTGCATGTCGCTCACTTCAGAGAAAAAACTCTTTTCTTCCCTCCTCTTTAGTCATGTCATGGGACACACACACACACACACACACACACACACATGCATAAGCAAAACAAAAGCCATATTCAGACTGGATTAGTTTATCAGGTGGACGTCTGTAACTTTTTCCTCCTTTGTGACAAAACTCTCGCTCAAACCTCCATAAAATTAGAGCCGGTTGAGCGAGTTCCTAGCAGGTTGTATTTTCTAATGGTTATACACACTGACCAACGTGATGCTGAGTGGTGGGGAGAGGGGTGGACCACCCACCTTTGGATTAGGCTTGGAGCTAAACTCTGCACGGTGGTACGTAGATCTCCAGGACTGGGTAACCCTGGGAGTCTGAATTTCTGCGAATGACACTATGGGCAGTGGTGGCCTAGTAGTTAGGACATTGCCCTTGTGAACTGAATGCCGCAGGTTCAAGTCCCGGGCCTGGGCACCACTGAGGTACCCTTGAGCAAGATACCGTCCCGCTACACTGCTCCCCAGTTGCTGTTGATAGCTGCCCGCTGCTCCACGTGTGCACGCGTGACGGGTTAAATGCAGAGGTCACGTGAGTGTGTTCACAATGACAAACGACTTTAAGCCCAGTGCAGTGAAAGGTATACCAGGATGCAAAGCTCCTTTACTGTTGTTGCTGCTGGTTCAGTAGGCCTCAGAGGGTTTTGCGTCTTGGTGGACACCATCTTACTGTAACTACACCCTGTAAAGTTTGTTTACACAAGTCTGGCATGCGAAACCAGGCTGAATGAGTACAAATCTGTCAGCGACACCTCGGGCAGTAAATCACCTGCCTGCTCTCGTTCCCAGCAGCATCAGTCATCTTTCAGCAGCACGAAGCCACCAGAGATTTATTGCCATGATTAGATGATTAGGACGACTCGCTGTTGCGCACTAGACAAAGGCTTATACGCTCGGCTTGTGGTTTGCTTAAGCTTGATCAAAGCCTCATTGAATCCAGACTCGTCTTAATTAAAGAGGTTGTCAGGAGAAAGCAGCTTTTCGCCCTCTAATAATCCACCCGAGAACATCTGCTTCTCTGCTTGGCCTTCGTCTTGTTAGTCTGCACAGTCTTGTCTGCTTCACTGCAAAGAAGTTTGTTTGTTTTTTGGAAGACGTGAAGCAGCACTGTAACTTCATGCTCTGTGTGTGTGTGTGTGTGTGTGTGTGTGTACATTGCAAGTAATCGACTATCTAGTTATTAGAGCAGTCAGTTCTTGAAGTTGATGTGCTGGAAGCAGGAAAAGTGTAAGGATCTAAGCCACTAGGGTAAGACTAGGTTCTTATTGTGGTGGCTAAGTGAGATCATCTCCAGGTCTTGTGGAGTGTTCCAAGTGTGCAGTAGTTAGTATCTTCCAAAAATGATCCATAGAAGGACAACTAGTGAATCTGCAACAGGGTCATGGGCTTTATTATTTGTCCAATGAGAGATTGGAATTGCTGCACACACCCCTAGTTCGAAAAACAGCCTCTGTTTGATTGGTTGACGAACTCAACATAGGGCATCATGAATTGCCAGTAGGACGGCCACTGGTTTATAGCAGGGACAAATCTCCAAAACATTAAGATCAAGGCCTCAGTCCAATAATTTTGTAAAAATTTCAAAATATATTGTTTATTCTATTCATTGTTCATGTATGACTCCATGCTCTGATGTTGTACAATGTGTATGCGTGTGTGTGTGTGTGTGTACATACTTGTTTTAATGACAATATTGTGAAAGTGACAAAACTAGAACAGCTTTCCTGAAGTTAAGGTGTGTGGTGTTCAGTTACAGTAATGCAGAGTTCAGGGGAAAACGCCTATAAAGCTGTGTGTGTTTGTCTGTGGAGTTGGATGTGTTGTAAGGTCGTCCGGGAGAAGTCCACCATGTGCTTTTGATTGTAGGATCAAAGGGAAGACATGGGGCCCTAAAATCAGTGTGTGTTTGTGTGTGTGTGTGTGTGTGTGTGTGTGTGTGTGTGTATCCCCTTTCTTCCGGGCCAACAATCCCACCCTCCGATCCCTTTACACTCAGACACGCCTAGTACAGCATCCACCTCCCTCCCACAAACACCACAGCGAGTGAGTGTGTCTCCAGCAGCCTCTCGCATGCTCTTCGGCGTCAGATGGGCACATAGTCATTTAAGGTTATTACGCTTGGGCGCCCGTGCCAGATTTGATTCTCTCTGGCTGCGTGAAGCCCCAGAAATTACAGGTCAGAGCGAAATCGCTCGCCACTGGTACGGAGTATGTGGAGAAACCTTCGGAACTTCTCCAGCCACCTGAAGACTGCTGTTTAATGCAGACCCTTGTAAACAAGTTCTCTGGAACGATGCCATGGAAGAATCACTGTCTTCACAACGTTTTAAAGCTCCATTGAAGATTTGGTACTTTTACTGAACTGTGACGTCCAAACCTTGGTATAAATTGAACTGAACCGAACATCTAGACACCCTTGTCTCCCAGTAATCTTTGGTGGTATTCAAGTCAAATTCGGCTTATTTTTAGGGGAAGTCTGCATCATTTTTGAGGGTCTCGGCTCCTGTTAGAGGCTGTAGACGTTTGCCTCCAAATAGGCTCAGGCGTAAGTGATGGCTCTTCGTTGTGGATGTGATGCTGCACCTTTCCATGCCACATCATTAAAAAAATGAACAAAATCATGAATTTTTTGCTTTACATCATGGACCACCGGGGTCCTCAGACCTCACTTTGGGAACCATGGCTTCTTCTTGTAAAGGTTTCCTCTCTAAATCTTTACAGCTTGTGTACAAACGAAGGTGCAGTAAATCCCACAACTCCAGTCACTCCATATAGGCTTTTGCGTTCCCTGCACACTACACTGAGTAGTCCTCCTTCGTGCCGGTCTACTGCGTGCGCTCAGAGTGATCTAATGCTGTCATAAGTTATTAATGTGGCTGCTTTACAGTTTAACCCTGGCTGGCTATCACGATGGCTTCAGGGCTATGAGTTGGCTGCGTTAGATGGGGGACAGACTGGGTAATCAGTAAGAAAGCCCACAAATCCTCTGCTCCTCGTAAGCCTCTGGAAATCCCACCAAGTGAAGTAGAAACCAATTTGAAGGGCACTCCAGGTTAAACCACTCGCCTCCTCAGTCTTCAGCCGTTGGGATTAGCAGAGACGACCGTGTCCTCGGGTTCCGCAAGAGTGCCGAAGATGTCTGAGCCTTCAGACTTGCTAGTGGACAGCGGATCCTCATCTGAAGTAAGTGTCTGATGTGGTGGGCTTGGTTGACTTGGATAGGGTCTTGGATCTCCCAAGGGCTCCTTTGCTGGTTCTTTGTTGGAGAGGCTAGAGCTTAGGACAGTGAGGTGGGAGATGTGCTACATCGCTGCAACAAGCGTCATCAACTCTGTTGATGTGAAAACACTTGACTTTAAGGTTCAGCTTAAACTGCAGGCGAAATCTTCCTACTGGTTACCTCAATATACCTCTTTTCCGCCAACAGGGAATGGGTTCTTGTTTCATTAAGGAGTCTTGAAACATTGGTGCCACCTGGTGAACCATCCCCCTTTCCACCAGTTTAGAGCAGAACCATTGTAATCAAGGATGCATCGTCTACAGAGGGTGTTGCTCAGCGGACGTAGATAGTAGTAGCAAGATGGCGGACCACAAGCCTAGAGTTGTTTTCATTGTTGTCCTGCTCCTTCTCCAATCTGTTGAGTAGCAAACCCACTGTTGTCACAGTTTGTGCTGGAAGTAACCACTTTCTTTTGGTTCCAGCTGGGAACCAACTTTTCATTTTCCAAACCAGGCTTTTGTCTAAATGCTGCAAATTCAAACAATTCAGGACTGAACAACTTCCCTGTTGGTGGAAAAGGAGCAACAGACAGTTGACCCTGTGTGCTGACCCCAACTTCCAGCACGGAATGTGTTCATAATGGAGATCTTATCACTTTTTAAGCACATTTATGTCCTTTCAGCTTGATAAGTAGCATTAGAACCTCTCAAAAAAGTTTATGTATACATGAGCCACTGATTGAGCCATTGATTTCCTAAAGAACCTTTCAATAAATAGTTCTTAAGAGAACCGTTACTGTAAATGAGACATTTTACATTTACATTTATTCATTTGGCTGACGCTTTTATCCAAAGCGACTTCCAAGACGTGGAGCAGTGTAGTGGGACGGTACCTTGCTCAAGGGTACCTCAGTAGTGCTCGAGCCGGGACTTGAACCAGCAACCTTCAGGTCCCTAGCGCAATGTCCTAACCACTAGGCCACCACTGCCACTGGAGACATTTCCAGTGTGTCAGGGGGAAAATGTATCTGCTTTTATCTTAGTCCTGATTTTATGTTAACATTTACTTACTTAAATCCTCAAATCTAGTGTAAGACTTTTACTCAAGTGTGTTTTTGGCTCTACAACAGTACATTATATGTATATTGCTTAGAGTAAGGTCTTGACACTGTGCCCATGCTTTCCCTGCTCAGACCCAAGTCCATTTATTTTAGTGTGCATTGCAGGCCTGGTGAATTTTACAAGTTGAACCTTAACAGAGATACAATGCATATTTAATTTTGGCAATGCATCCGAAATGCTGCAATCTATCAATCTATCAAAGGCTTTGCAGTTCTGCTGTGGTTATTACATTGCGGTTAAAACACATTTATAGTTATGAGGCTGTCTGGGCTAGCCATGAAACGAAATTTTAAAGGGAAACTTTGACTGTTGAGACAAGCTTCAGTATGGTGCTCATGACTTCTGTGTAGTTCTTCTGTGAGTAATGAGTGTTCGCATGTGATTAAAATGTAAACTGGTTATAATTTAGATACAAGTCCAGTACGAAATGCCCAAGTGTATACAGAGCCTAAGACCTGAATATCAAATTGAAATATAATATGTAATTCTGCATATACACTACCGGTCAAAAGTTTTGAAACATCTATTTTTAAAAAAGGTTTTTACTGATAATTTAAGCAATTTGAATACAGTGAGTAACTTGGTAAAATAACCATGGCATAAAAAATTAAAATTTTATGAACAGATGTGGTTCAGGAATGAAGGGCCTGCTTAACTTCCAGCTTTCCTAAAGCTTTGAAAACAAAGCCCTAAAAAATACTGCACACCCTTCGTAGAGGTGACCTCAACTTTTGCTGCTTTACTTTCACTCCATCTGTCCAGTTCATCCCAAACCTGGATGGAGCTGAAGTCTGAAGACTGTGCTGCTCTTCCATGAACTGAATCTACTGTCGAGTTCTTCTCTTTCAATGTTTGGGCTCATTGTCTTATTGTCTGTCTCTGTTTCTGGCCTTTTCCTCCGCATTGTGATAGTGATATACAGTACTACTTCCTGCACTACAGTGCTGTGCTAATGATGCAGCAGAGGGCATCTGTGGGAATTGTTTGCATTATCATTCATGGCTTCATTTACTTCCATTGCTGCAGCAAAGCTGTAAGTTAACCAGTGTCTTAATGCTTGGGGGAAAAGTTGCTGTCTGTAAGCTTTTTAATTATGATGGATTTTATTTATTGTACTTACATTGTGCCATTTAAGGTTATTCATTAAAAAAAAAAATTTTCTTAAACATTTGACGGGTGTTGTATATCCTTAGTTAGAGTGTGAACATTTTCATGTTCAGTCAAATTCAGGGTGCCGAGTAGAAATGGTTGTGTACAGTATTTTACAGTAGAACAGTCAGAGTTCCCTGTAAAGACCCCCGCTGCTGCCTGAAGCGGCTACTTATCGGTTTCCTCTTGCTAATGACATATTTGTAAGTCACAAGCAGGGCTGTGCCGTATGGTATCGTCCATGATCTTCCAGAGCAATTCCTCCCCATGATAAGAATTTGTCATATCGCGACAATTATGATTATGGTTGATGATGTGTTTATGCGTCACAGTGTGGGAATTTTACCAGATCTCAAACCCATTGTGCAATGGAGTAACAGGAGAGCCCATTCTCCTGCTTATACACCAATGAGCCATAACATTAACACCACCTGTGCAATATTGAGTAGGTCCCTCATGCTGCTGAAACAGCTCCGGCTATGGTGCACTGTGTGTTCTGACCCCTAGGTATCAGAGTCAGCATTCACTCTTTAAACCACAGTAGCTCTTCTGTGGTATCTGAAACATGCTAGGCATCACTCCCCACATGTATCAGTGAGCCTTGGGTGCCCACAACCCTGTCGCAGATTCACCAGTTGTCCATACTTTAATCACTTTTTTGTACGTACTAACTACTGCATACATGGAACGCTCCAGAAGACCTGCCATTTTGGAGATCCTCTGACTCAGTCGTCCAGTCATCCCAATAAGGCCCTTGTCAAAGTGGCTCAGATCCTTACACTTGCCCATTTTTCCTGCTTCCAACACGTCAACTTCAAGAACTGACTGTAACCATGCTGCCTAATATGTCCCACCCCATTACACCATGTCTGATTGGTGCAATAACAGAATCAGTTGTGACTTATGGCCAAAAAGATCACTTTACTGTACAAATGACCATAATATACCTTCAAGTCTTCATCACCCAGCCCTGGTGCACTGTATCAGTTTCAGATCTGCAGCGGTTTCCTTCCCAGCATACAGGCAAACACTGCGAGAGTTATGCCGATAAAAGGAATATCCACAGAGCCGCTGAGCGAAGACAATGGGACGTCAACCACATGCATTCCTAAACCAAGCACGAGCTCACGTGACCACCACCCCCGCTGGCAGAGGGTTCTGTGTGGAACTGAGAAGCCTGCAACACTATGACTGAGCCCTGAAAAGAAAGATATTTATGTACGTTGACTGAACAGGAAGTTCAAGTTGTACAACAACATGTTGAAGGATCTGAGCCAGCGTCTTCTGTGGTTGTTTCTCAGGGAGCCGGTCTAGCAGAGAGCTCTGCTGGAGGAACTGGATCTCCAGAGTTTTCCCAGGAGCTCTTGGCAGAGCTGCTTTGAGCACAAAAGCACATTACGGTGCTGGCTCTTTCAGACAGGACCGTAGCGCTTTGTGTGTGTTTGAGCCGTGTCTGAACGGTGAGGCGTTGTTGGTGTTCTTGGATAATTGATGCAACATTTTCACCCAAAATATACTGAAACGTTCAGTCAGCTGGAACCCAGGTGTAGGATGTGTTCGCTAGTCTCAGCACTGATGAGGATTCTTGACTTTGTCTAATGGAAATAAGGACTAGGCTTGGGGAAGGGGGAGGGCACCATTCTTGGAGGTTTGTTATACAGTAACAACACTGACAGAACTTCTCACAACCAATGAGAGATTGGAAGTGGTTGCTATTATATTTCTGGTAGTTGTTAGGATGTTGCCGGATGGTTGTCATGGTTTTCAGGTGGTTACTAGGGTGTTGCTAGGTGTTTGCAAGTGTTTACTGGGATGTTAGCTGGTTGTGTGGTATCTTTGGTGGTTGCTATAGTTTTTTTAAGTGGTTGCTAGGTGGTTGCCATGGTGTTTTCACTTACAATCAGGACTGAAATCAGTCCCATCAGCATCACATATGTGTGGCTGATCTGCATTTGGGGTTTTAATTGTGTTTTTTGGCTGAACCATCACTTGAACACACCATGAGATAATGCTCCTTTGTTTACTGCTGTTGTGCTCTGCTCTGCAGGTGTAAAGACATGGATGGAAGTGTTAAATTGTACCATTCAGAGACCATATGGAAGTGAGCCTGCTGATGGGAGGCTACATCTGGAGCAGATTAGGAGCAGTGTACTGGATTCTCTATGCTGGGTTGTCTGTACCTGCTCATGACTGGACTGATATTAGCACTGAATTCCCACCTCTGCAGATGCAATATCCAGTGCAGAGGCTTAAAAACTTGAAAAACACTTGAATATCCAGGTTAAATGTTTTCTTCTGCATTCCCAAATGGGTCATAGGTAAATGTTTCAGTTTACTGAAGAATTCCACAATTTTTTTCCACTAAATTTCCTGCCTGATTACACGAGGAAGATGTCATTCAGACTGTGTTTGGTTTTAGAACTAGACACCTGGTTCCTCTAAAAGCTCCCTCACAGAAAGATCTTCCATGAAATGGTAATGAAGCTGCCTGATGTTTGAGATATAATGAAGTTTTTGGTGATGGTCCTGGTGGAGGGATCTCACACCTCCCAACACAAATATAGGCTTTTTATCTCTTCTGAAAACCCCTCAATGAAGCTCCATATGCAAATGTTTGACTGTAGGCCTTTTACTTATTAATTTTTTAAAAAATTTTTACAGCATTGTCAGTAATGTGAAACATCGATCTATCAGAAGGAGCTGACACTCAAAAGCTCAGTTTTCTGTGTGATAGGCCCGGAAAATTAAAACTGTTCCTGGCTGTGAAGCTTGGATCATCGGCACTGTGTGTGTGTGTGTGTGTGTGTGTCAGTTCCTGCCTGTTCTGTTATGACTGCTTTGCCCTGAGGCTTGAAGGACCAGCGCTTGATCCCACCTGACAGCTCAGCACAGCCTCCAAAGGACTGCGCTCTGAAAACAAAAGCCTTTCACTATTGTTACTGATGGGAAGGAAATTAGGCCTGGTAAAGTAGAGTT
This sequence comes from Arnoldichthys spilopterus, assembly GCA_037974385.1. Classification (NCBI taxonomy): domain Eukaryota; kingdom Metazoa; phylum Chordata; class Actinopteri; order Characiformes; family Lepidarchidae; genus Arnoldichthys; species Arnoldichthys spilopterus. The sequence goes on along the minus strand of JBBPDA010005478.1, from coordinate 22,436 downwards.
CCTGTCTAGCCAAGGAGCTGTTAGCGGAGGGAGAGATTTATTTATTTATTTATTTATTTATTTATTTATTTATTTCCCCTGTTCTTGTGTTTTCGGCTTGAACGTTCGGTCACATTGCGCTTGCGGTTCCAGGCCGAGCCGTTTTCCTTTACTTTGGCCCTTCACAGAGAGCACAGGCTGCTTTTGTCCTGTTTAACCCACAGTAAGATGTCAGTGGATCTCAGTGAAGGTGGTTCACCTTTGTCATTTTTGCCGGACATGCTTGGGATGTGTATCGGCCATTTTTTGTCGTGGCCTGTTTTGTCCCAATCTTTTTTGAAAAGCCGGAGGCCGAGTAGGCGGGGAGCCCTGAACGGCACAGCGAAGGCCATGAGCAGCTTGACGGCCAGCATGAGGCTGAGAGGGGAGCTAGTTGATCAGGCAGTGCTTTAGAGATGCTGATCAGGACCTCCATGGCTGTGGGGTTGGCACCAAAGCCCAGCACAGATAAGAGTCCACAATAGGGGGCATGAGCACCCTTAGCTTGCTGGTCCCTACTGTGTCCTGTCCTATTCTTGTGTTTGTGAACCTACGCTGCTTTACGACCCTTTGCTGGGCCTTAGTGAAGGAAAGGCCGGTTACTGAACAGATGGGTTAATATGAGCCGCTGTATTTATTCCCTAACCAACCTTAAAACTCTTTAGGAGTTTTTAGGATTTAAGTGCTTGAGCAGCATTTTTTTAGCTCTGTGTGAATGTGGGAATAAAGCTTAAAAATTCCTGCAGGTTCTGCAGTTCAAAGGGACGTCTGTGGATCTTGGGTACTGACCAACTGACCAGGACCACACTCCACCCGTGCTTCACAGGATGCCTCGGGCCTTCCTCGGTCAATTAAGCATCCGGATAAAGGTTCCCATGGCAGCCCCAGATCTCTTGGCACACACGGAACCGACTGGCAAAGTGAAAAACACTGCACTGTTGTATTGCCCAGGACTTTGGATTCACTCCCCCACTTCCAGATTCCCCCGTTGGTCACACAACAAAGTGCATTTAAGGGACATAAAGAGGAATTTCACCAGTATGTATAATTCACTGATTTAAATATAAACCTGTGACTGTCAGAAGAGTGGAGAAGGTGCAATATCACTAATACTAAAATCTTAAAGGGAAAATTACAGTTTTTTTTGGGCTCTATGCAGAATTTTCACTAAAAAGGTCCAAATGGAAAATTTCCAGATGCTGGAGAAAAAAACAGAAACATTTTTACCTCCCTAAAGGCCCTGATGGAGAACTTTTTAAAGGAGAAATTTCATAGATTTTTCAAAGATTCTGCTTAATATAAATGGTTTATGTCTGATTATGATTTCTTTACAATGGTGGTAAATGGAACCAGGGGTCATGTCTCCATCGCATAGACATTTCATTTACTATCCATAATATTAACCCCACCTGAATAACATCCATCAAGTTATTTAATTACAATGGCCCCATCTGTTGGGGGGTGGAATGTTAGGCAGCAAGTGAACAGTCAGTTCTAGAAGTCGATGTGCTGGAAACTAGAAAAATGGGTGAACGTAAGGATCTGTGCCGTAGTTAGTACCTACCAAGAGTGATCCAAGGAAGGACAACTGGTGAATCAGCAACAGGGTCATGGGCACTCAAAGCTCACTGATGTATGTGGGGAGTGAGGGCAAGACCGTCTGGTCTGATCCCACAGAGCAGACCTGCTCAGTATTAGGCAGGTGGTGTTAATGTTATGGCTGGTCGGTGTCAGTAAAAATACTGACCTATTCATATTTTTTTTTGATGGACTTTCACTTTAATCACGCAGCTGATAGACTTCTGGTACTTGTTCGCCAGACATCAGACTTTTCTCCATCAGGATTTTTAGCAGAATTATCTCTTTAAATAATTTATCATGACTGTTATCATGACTGTCCTCTTCTTCAAAATTCTGCAAAATGAACCTGTGTGTGCACAACACACACACTCCCTTAGGTACCTTCCCACCTGTGCTATGAATAGCAGCATATTTACATATAAAATAGTTACTGTTATGGAAAAAGAAGTGCATGCCACCTCCAAACAACGTCTTTCACACCCTCATTCTTGATCATGATTAAGTTCCTCGTATGTGCAGAAAACATTCTCACACTGACTCACAGGATCATGCTGACAGGCTGGCGTCTGACCTATCGCGCGCTCCTAATTGTGAGCTGTATGATTCCGGTAGTGCTGAAATGTCACTCAGCGTGTGAACTTGCAGAAGGTCAGGAACCCTGCAGGTTGTTCATGTGTCGTCTTCAAAATCTGCGCCCATGCTGGTAGTGGGATTAGTTTCCATGGACATATTCGTAGGCCTTAATAATGCCTGGTTCCTCTAAAAGTTCTTCCATGAAATGGTGATGAAGATGCTGCTTGATGCCTGAGACATTGGTTTACCAAAGTTTGGAGAAGGTTTTGGATCTAAACCCATTCATGGTGGAAGGGTTCATGCAGGCCTTTGTGTGTCAAAATAGTCCCCTAAAGTGATTTAGGTCAGATTCGCTATTTTACCATCATCAACATTCCACTAAAAATACTTCGACGACAGGTGGAGCTTCACTGGGGGGTTGGAGACGAGATAAAATGGTTTGTGTTGGAGACGTGACGTCTGGTTTGATTCACCACCACTGTAAAGAAATCCTAGTTTGAACCATTCCACACCAAACTATTGGATATTTGCGTTGTTGAAGCAGTATATTCATAACCATTTCATGCTAGAACTTTCTTTGAGGGAGTTTTTAGAGGCAGACGCCTGGTTCTATTCACCACCACTGTGAACAGTCTTGGTAAGTTTCTCTAGAAAGCAGCATAACACACCAAAAATGTTTTTTTATATTTACAGAAATTTAATAAACTGTGTTTTCTTTACACTTTACAATAGACTGCTATATATAAACATAGATTAAACTCTTTGCTCTTACTCTATGGGATGCACTTCTTCAAGGGTTAACAACCCCCAAGGGGTTAAGGTGCTCATCAGGATGAGTGACTATCAGCATGATGGCTTTACCTGTAGCATTCATTAGGTTCATGTTTCTTAGGCCACACCCTACTTGGAGTATCCACGACATTTTGCATGCAAGAAGGAATAATACATAATTAATCTGGATCATGAAATATTAATCTTAAGCATCAGGGGACTTAAGCGGCCGCTAATTTCACTTGTAGCAAGAAACAGCCCTGAGGCCATGGAGACTGAAGACCTCCAGGCTCCTCTGCACCAATAGCCCTGAGGGTGCTAAGCTGTACGCATGATTAAGGAATTTGTTGGCTGAATAACTGCTGGAATGCCTGACCGAAGATATCAGCAGCCTCTCAAAACAGTGGGCTTAAACAAACTAGATGAGGAACGTCCTGCTGATCTGGCCACAGAATTGAGAAAAATTGAGGCGCTAGGGATGTTCGGATCCTGACATTTTATGTAATGGTGTCAATACCTCCTGATTATTCGGTTCGGTAAAATCATGTACATCTGGCAGACACAGTGTACAGTATCAGTATACACCGATCAGCCATAATATTAACACCACTGACAGATGAAGTGAAACACTATTGACTGTCTAGTTATTTCATTACAATGGCACCTGTCAGGGAGGTGGGATATATTAGGCAGCAAGTGAACAGTCAGTTTTTGAAGCTGATCCGTTGAAAGCAGGAAAAATGGGTGAGCCTAAGGATCTGAGCCACTTTGAAAATGGCTAGATGACGGAGCATCTCCAAAACGGCAGGTCTTGTGGAGTGTTCCAGAGATGTAGTGGTTAGTACCTACCAAAAATGACCCAAGGAGGAACAACTGGTGAGTCAGCGACCGTCTCGAGGGCACCCAAGGCTCACTGGGGGACCTTCTCAGTATTAGGCAGATGCTGTTAATGTTCTAGCGGGTCAGAATATACATACACTGTTGTTTGATGGTATGAAAGACAATATTAGGCTACTTTCCCGCAACCCTGAACTTCTATCTAGAACATTACCTGGAGGAGCTGTATGCGTGTAAGCAAATGTTATTCAGATTTGATATTATCATTGTTGTGTATGCTCGTTTTATTTTATTTATTTTTTTATTCCGCAGTGTAAAGAAATGTATAGTTGGCGCACACTTTCTTACCAACTCCTTCCAGAAAGGTTAGCATTTAGCTAATTAACTAGCTCAAAAGTTAGTCAGTTTAAATTTTGATCTACAGGGCTCTGTCTGTTTCATCTAGGCTGAGATGAACAACAGTTGTTGTGTAGATGTAGACAATTGGCTCCACCCACATCTTTTAATGTACTTTCATGCTACATGTAGCCTTAAGCCTTCTGATATATTTGGCCAATGTGTGGGCAACCGACACTGATGTGACACTGAAAGTGGTATGTGAGCCAATCAAATACTGCTAGCGGTTAGCTGGCAAGCTAGCTAAGAAGCTTGCCGATGTTACAACAATTCGTACTGACGTCAATGACTGTAAAAATGTGGTTAGCAAGTCCTCACTGAAGTGACGCAACCACAGGTCTAACTCTCTTAATGGCAGGCTGTAGGCTGGAGAGGGCGGGGCCTTCTCAATGAGTAGGCATACACCGTTGTCCACTTTTGTCACTGTCTGACTCCAAATATGGCAAGATGGAAGGCTTCGTTTCTATAGAACAGAAGGTCATGTAGCCACATTGTTCATTTTATACACCCTAAGCTCCGCCCACATGACACATAATACATTCTACATATAGCCTCTTGTGAGAGAAGGAGTTGCGTCCCAATTCACATGTTTAGACACAACTGAATGCACCATTCATGGTGGCGTGCTATTCTAACAGCACTATTTAGTGTGGAAGTTTGCAGTTTGGGACAGAGCCCTCCTTATTAGCGCTGCAGTAGGGAAGCCTATGTGCTTTGAGATAAGGGGGAGGGGTTTGTTTGACTAAGCTCTATTGTAATTATCCACACTAGAGTAGCAAGTGCTGCTCCCACTTCCTTCTTATTTTTCCAAGTCTTCTGGACTCGGAAAAAGGTATCCAAAGGTATACATCTGTAAGCTCTGACGACATAAACCTGGCACGTCCTCAAAGACTCTGGGCCAAATTCTTCTTGCAGGGGTCTGGTCTCGCCCTCTCTAAGACCCCTCCCCAAGCGCCTTCTCCACTCCTTTCCTTATCCTCCTGTCTGCCTCTCGTTTATTCCCAGCTCCTGCTGGTATTTCCTGAAGACCATTGTGCAGGGGCAAGTTTGTCTCCTGCCCCCTCCTCCCCTTTTCCTTGAAGTCGCAAGCATTCTACCCTTCATTCACTCCTGCTCTACCTCTACCTCTCTCGCCCTCTCTTTCTTTAGCCCTGTTTCTCTGTCCGCTTAGCAATAAGCGACTGTCAGGCTCTCCCTGTGCTTGTGTGTGTGTGTTGGTTTGTGTGTTTTAATGCATGAGTGCCGCTCTTTCCCTCCTCTGAGGTCGTTTTTGCCTGGTGCTGGTGGAGAGAGAGTGTGTGTGTGTGTGTATCAGCCGTCTGCAGCATGGTAAGTGGAGCACAGCGTCCAGCAGTACCTACACTAGTGGTCTGTGTGGTGCAGTCAGTGATTTATTGCTGAATTAAATGTCTGTCTGTCTCTCTCTTCTCTCCTTCTCTCCCTCTCTCTCTCTCTCTCTCTCTCTCTCTCTCTCTTTTGGCTTCGACTGCAAGGGTCATAATCTAACAGACCTCACGACCAGTGTTTGGCATATATAACGCCAGAGCTTCACTGATCCTGCGGGCAATAAGGGCGTCTGCAGGCGGGCAGCTGGTGCATGCTGATGTCACAGGTGGTGGAGCCTGTAGGTAGAGATCCTATAGAGAGATAGCAGGTTGTTTGTTGTTGGATTTCAGAAGCATTTGAGATGTTAGTGTTGTGGAGCTTTGCAGGTTGTGTCGAAGGGGAACTCCACCAAAATTTCTGTGTAATTCAGTCACTGAGATGTAGACCACAGTGGTTTTGGCATGACTTCTTCACAGTGGTGATGAATGGAACCAGACAACACATCCAAAACACAAAGTTTTGGATGTTAGCAACTGTATTATGCAGAAATGTTGAAATTCCCATGGCCAAAAGTAGGGTTGTATGTCTAAATGTGATCTTTAGTGGGCCTTTGCTCTCAGGCACCTTTTGGGCTCATCTGCTTCAGGCTTTGCTTCTCTTCAGCAGCAGATTGACACCGATCAGCCACAACATTTACACCAGTAGCAGGAGAATTGAGTGACCCTGCTGATCTGGTTCCAGTGGCTCCTATCAAGAAGTTGGAGATATCAGAATGTGAGTGAACAGTACATTTTTGAAGACAATGTGTCTTCTTGGAGGCAGAAAAAAATGGGGTGTAAGGATCTGAGGGCCTTGTTTGGATAGCTAGAGTCAGAGCATCTCCAACATGACCGCACTTCCCGGTATGCCGTGTTTAGTACCTACCCAAAGTGCTCAAAGGAAGGAAATTGGTGAACTTATTCATATGCATGGGGAATGAAAACTAGACTGTCTGGTGTGATTCCATAAAAGGGGGACTTGAACAAGAAAAAGCAGTTGGTTGTAATGTTATGGCTGATCAGTGCATAATAAATGCTGGTTGTTGATCAGAGTTAAATTATATCCTAACAGCTTTTAATGTGGTGGTAAGTTTGGACCATAAATTTCAAAATGCATATAAAAATTTTAAACCCCCTCTCAAAAAAATGCTAATTTCTGCTAGCACCCCTATTGGACTTTAGTTGTATTTTAGCGCAAAGCTAACAGCACATGAACACAGATCACATGAACACATCTTGTCAGTTCTAAACATGTTAAAGTTGTTCTATGCTGGGTGTGAAGCATGTAAAAGACATATGAACATGTATATACATATTTTAAATCCCCCACCCCCCTCCAAAAATGCTAATTTCTGCTAGCACCCCTATGTGATTATAGTTGTATATTAGCGCAAAGCTAACAGCATGTAAACACATTTCAGATGAACATGTTTTGTCGGTTCTTGATTAAACATGTATAAATGATGTTTCATGTTGTGTGTGTGAAGCATGTAACAGACATATGAACATATGTGTGAGTTTGTGTGCTGCATGTCTACAGTGACTCCTTCAGTAAAGGGTCCATTGGGGTCCCCCCCACACACACACACACTGGCTAGACTGCAGCTTGCCTTCAGTCAGTGACATATCTTGAACTTCCGAAACGCCTAGAGTCACGGTTCTGGTCCCACCGGCTGTAAATCAGACCATGATTGGCTGATTCCTCTTCCTAATGATGGTTAATCTGACACGGTCCTGAGCTCTGACCTCTGCTCCAGCTCCTTAGTGCCGAGATGTCCTGGCCATGTGGAAAGCCGCCCCTGATCTATCAACATGGAGTGGACCCTTCAGCCCTCTGGGCTTTCTGTAAGAAGCTGGAGAGCAGCTGCTAGACACAGAGACTGACAGCTGGGTTAAACAACATAGCTAAATTTGCATCAAGGCTCTGTCAAAGAAGTAGCTGCAAGGAATTCGACCCCTCTGTCCTCCCCAACAATAACAGCTGAAGAATGTTTAACACTTCGTTCTCTCTGAGACCCAACCCAGCGGAAGTGCACACTTCTCTCGAGTGTGTATCATGTACGTGGTCTGTCATCACCAGAAACGTCTTAAAAAGGAAAAGATCTTTGGAGCAATGCTCTAGAAGAATCACCTTCATCGTTGGTTCTTTTAAACAGCTTTCTTCTATAAGGTGGCTCTAATGTGAAGAACCTTAAAGCTGTAGAGATGTAAAGATCATTTTCAGAATAAGACGTTTCATACCAATAATTGTTTTTTGCTGGGGCTGTAGGTCTAAGTCAAGAACCATTTAGGAACCTCTATGTGTAGGAGTGCAGTTGCTGGTTGTAGTGCTGGTGTACTACATGTGCTTAATTATAGCACAGTTTTTTTTTTTCTTGCACTGTGATTGGTTGAGATGTTGAATGTTATGGTCTCATACAAGAAATGCAGCTCACAATTATTAACCATGCATAAAATGATAAAATTGGTAAATTAAAAAAAAATATGAATCTCAAATTCCTTAACAGTAAAAATATGAATATACTAAAAGTAAAAACAATAAGAAGTCAAAGTAAGCATTGAAGTAAGGCATAACATAGAACTAAAAGTAAAATAAATGGGAGAAAACAAATACAAATAATGAATGAATACATTAATAAAATTTGCTAGTAAAAGACTAAAGTGAAGAGGGATATTTTGAGCTTTTTTCATAAAGATTTAACTAACATGCTTCCCAAGCAGTGACAACCGTAGCAACTAAGCCACAAAAAATGCAACAAAAGTTGATTACAAATAACAATCTTGCCAAAAAGAACAACCTCTCCAATAACCTCTCGTCCAGCAAGGGTTGCAAGCACCAACGACAAAACAAACCGCTCCCACTTTGATCAAGTCTTGTTTTTTATCTTTGCAATAATCAGTAGTAACAAAAGTTAATAATTAATAATCATAAATAAATAACTAAATAAAGACAATACTATAATACCACAATATTTGGGCCATGATACTACATTGCAATTCTTTCACTTGAAAGTAGACAGTTCATGAGGTACAGGAGTCTCTTTCCAACTTCTTTTCCTATTTCTGCAAGAACGAGGTCTTGTGCCACCTTGTGGGCTTCAAAAGCAATGTTATCAGAGTAGCTGTACATACGAAATAAAAGTCTTTTTAATAAATGTTAAACATTATAAAACAATATATCTATATAATGTTAAACTATGTCAGTACTACAGTGTATTGATTTTTCCCTTCCACCACTATTTTTCAGTACTTCAGTTTGACTTACTGAGATATTTTTTATATTTATATATATATATATTTATAATTTTTTGGACAGCTGTTTATTCTGGGGTCTTTTTTCTTTTCCTGGTTTTTACTGCTGTTTGACTCATTGTTTTATTGAAAAAGAAAACCGACTGTGTGGCTCATTCTGCTCCGCCCATTGATATGTTATAATTCCATTGCACTGTAATGCCCTGTCGTTGTTGAGGCAGCGAAACTCAATCCCTGACCGTGCGTTTCCAGAGCTGATTGTGTCCATTCGGAGATGGTGGAAGGGGGGAGTGTGTGTTAGTAATTGTGTTTTAGAGCATCGGCGAGCTTTTAGTCTGCTTATCTCTGCATCTGTGCAACCAGGCACTATCTGTTGAGGCGAAGCGCCGTGTCTGTGCGCATGCGTGTGGTGCTCAGCGCGCTGTGGGCGGGAGCTGCCCTTGCTAAGCTTTACAGCAGAGGTCTGGCCACGTGCTATCACTTTTATCTGCATCCCAAACTCTCTAAGCTGCTTCCACCCACAGCTGCACTAAGGAGGACGTACTCCACCCACTGCCCTACTGCTGGGGCTGCAGGGCATGTGTAGCTACATATAGAGCTTGAGCTGGCACAAATATGGGATTTGTCCTTTTTAAAGAGCCCATATCCTTAATTATTTTATTTATTTATTTATATATTTATTAATAACCTAAAACTTACATTTTTGTTTAATTACAATTATTTTAAAAGCCGGGAGTCAAAGAGGGCCCAATTGGCTTTGTTCTCTGAAAGGCTAGGGTGGTCCTCCCTCTAACCCCTAGTCACCTGACTATTAGGTGATCTATCCAAATTGGTGATGGCGTTCTCCTCCAAGCCTGTTAGGCAGTCCATTGCATTAGAGAGACTCAGAGGAAGCACTTGCATGGCTTCATCCTCGCAGTGTTGGTGGTATTGTGTGATTGTGTTCAAGCTACTGGGTGAAATGAGAGACTAAAATAGGAAAACATCTGGAAAAAAAAGAATGTCAGTGCTGTACCTTTAAGACTAGTATGTATGTAAATGAACTCTTTTCTGATTGGCTGTCTCATTTAAAAGGCAGTTTGGATTGGAATTCTCTTCCTGTTCCATGGAATGGGAATGGAATAGGACAAAATGGCTAAATGATGGACATGGGCAGCGGTGGCCTAGTGGTAAGGACTTTGCACTTGTGAACAGATGGTTGCAGGTTCAAGTCCTGGCTCGGGTTCCATTGAGGTACCCTTGAGCACGTCCTGCTACACTGCTCCTTGGGCACTGTTGATAGCCGCCCACTGCTCTGCATGTGTGATGGGTTAGATGCATAGGTTCCAACTAGTTGTGGTGATTGTGTTCACACTGACAAATAAATCACTTTTTACATATACACTACTGATTTAGAGGTTTTAGAATGGCCAATTTTTTCCAGTTTTTACTTGTAATTTAAGCAGTTCAAATACAGTGAATAGCCTTAAATGCTAAACTGGCCAAGATTAAAAAAAGATCACCAATAACAAACACATTTCATGGAAAACAGGTATTTTTTAGGAATGAAGGATCTGCTTAACTTACAGATTTCCTCAAGCTTAGGAAATAGATGAAGCCTTAAAGGTTAATGCACTAAATTCTTAGAGGTGCCCTAACTTTTGCTGCTTTACTTTCACCACCTTCTGTCCACTTCGTCCCAAACCAGCTGGATGGAGCTGAAGTCTGGAGCCTGTGCTGCTCTACTGAATCTACTGCTGAATTATTTCCTTCTAATGTTGTGGCTCATTATCTTACTGCCTGTTTCTGGCCTTTTCCTCCCCATTCTGATAGTGATATACAGTACTACTTCCTGCTCTACAGAATTGTGCTAATGATGCATTAGGGGCTGTAGGAACAATGTGCTCCACTTTGTTCACACAGAGGGGTTTGTATGTCATCAGCAGATCTTCCTGTGGGAATTGTCTGCATTAATCTTCATGGCTTCATTTACTTCCATTGCTGCAGGAAAGCTGTAAGTTCACCAAGGTCTCAATGCTTGGGGGAAACCAGGCTCCCTTCTTCCTAAGGCTTACTGTTCAGTAGCTACATGGACTACAGTGCAAACCAGAAGAGTTAATGTCAACAGAAGCTAATTCCCCCATCATTCATTGCTTTATGTAAACAAAGTCATTCCGAGACAGCCTGCCCAAACCGTTTATCCTAAAAGTGCTCGGTGCAAACGGCTCCGGATGGTGTTTTGCAGTACAGCAGACCGGGTCCCACTCGGTGGGGGGTGCTGTTTAGGCCTGTGTTCCCTGCCTGTGAAATCACATCCTGAGGGAGAGCGTGTGTGATGCCATTATTAAAGCCGCCCAGGCCTTCCTGCTGAAGGAAATGGTCTTCATGCTCTCTTCTGCTTTTATTGGTTCTGCTGAAGGTCAGGTTACATTCTAAGAGTGGTCGTGTGTGTATGTGTATGCACAGATCAGCCATAACATTCATACCACTGTTCTGACTGTGGTGCACTGTGTGTTCTGACCACTTTCTATCAGAGTCAGCGTTCACTTAAGTAGCTCTTCTGTGGGATTGGATCAGACAGGCTAGCCTTCCCTCCCTGCATGCATCAGTGAGCCTTGGGTGCCCATGACCCTGTTGCCATTTCACCAGTTGGTTTTCCTTGAATCACTTTTGATAGGAACTACCACCTGGAACACTCCACAAGGCCGTTTTGGAGATGCTTTAACTAAGTCATGTGGTCGTCACAATATTATTACGCTCACTCATTTCTCCTGCTTCCAGCATGTCAACTTCAAGAACTGACTGTTCACTTGCTTCCTAATTCTGTCCAATCACATTCTGTGCCATTACAATGAAATAATTAGACAGACAATGTTATGTTACTCACTTTACCTGAGCGTGGTGTTAATGCTATGGCTGATTGGTGTGTATTAGGGCCGCCCCCAGCCCTATTTTCCTAGATGACTAGTACTAGTCGAGAATGTTTGTTTGTTTGTTTGTTTGTTTGTTTGTTTTATGCAAATTCAGATGATTTCTTGAGGCTTATTGTGAATCGAGTCTGATTGGTTGGATTTGCATTTTTATAAAGTGGATCAGAGCAGAGTTTGGATAATGCTTGCTTTACATAATCAGAACGGTCCCACACTGTGTATGGTTTCCTGTCTGATGGAGTCTCATAAATGTAAGTGTTAATGACAGAGCGTAGCTCTCAAATGCAACTTACCGACCAATGGAACGGTCCGAAGCATCTAAGACACATGCTGTAAAAAAAAAAGTTCATCATGATCACAATCATCATAAATGGTCTCCTCCACTGAGGAGAACACATCTTTGCCATCAGCACCTATAGCTGCATTGGTAAGCTCTAGTGTTAGCTTTGGTGAGTTTGCGTATTAATTGCAGCCTTTTTTACTTTTTTTAAAAAAAGATTTCAGCTGGTTTTGTCTAATAAAACACTTCAGTAAGCTCCAGTTGTGCTCTCGGTGTTTTGCTCAGAGCCGCCTGCTTGTGATGTTATTAGAGGAAAAGCTATTTTTGGGGAAGCACCAATTTGAGATGTGTAGACTGATGTTTTTCTTGTACGTATCGGCTGATGCTAATACAGAGGCTGATAGAGAAAACGTTTGCTAAAATGCTGAAATTGGCACTACATGGATTAGAAAAATAAATATTTATTTCTTTAAGCTTTAAAGTGTTCTTTCTTTAATTTTATCAAATTTTTTATGTTTTTTTCTATATTTTCCTAAGTATTGTAGCATCACATTTATGTTCTTGACATCGATGTGGTAATATTTACTTTTCTTGTGGGTGGGAACTCAATCTGCTTTCTGGGCGTTCAGGATAAAGTCTCATGATCCAGCCGAGTTTTCACACTCTCATTGCGTCCTATTGTGTCTCATTGCTCTTGGTCGGTTCTTTCTCCTCTGTCTGTTTAAAAATGGCATTGAAGTGGGGGGTGCATCCTCTGCTGGTTCCTCAGACAGGCACGTGTGGCATGTCTGACAGTGACGACAGACAAGGTGTGGCACTGAATACTGAACAACTGTCTGGAGTTTCCAGTCAAGGACTTGGCAACTTCAGCTTGTTTATTGTGATCTTTACATTTACATTTATTCATTTGGCTGACGCTTTTATCCAAAGCGACTTCCAAGACGTGGAGCAGAGTAGTGGGACGGTACCTTGCTCAAGGGTACCTCAGTAGTGCCTGAGCCGGGACTTGAACCTGCGACCCTTAGGTCCTCAGCGCAATGTCCTAACCACTAGCGCAATGTCCTAACCACTAGGCCACCACTGCCCAGTACAGACATATGTCAAATGCTGCATTGTGAATTATTGCGATTTATTACTTTGAATCCTGTTTTCTGTGAGCGTGTTATCCACTGCGCTCTCTTCCTCATGATTGACAAAAGCCTTGCAGTCACTTCCACTGCAGCAAATTACAGGTTTATGGATGTGAAATTGATGTGAATCTTATTTTTTTAAAGTGAAGTGAAAGTGACTTTCTGTCATTGTGACAAATGTGACCTCTGCATTTAACCCATCACACTTGCACATGTGGAGCACTGGGCCACTATCAACAGCGCCCGGGGAAATAGTACCTTGCTCAAGGGAACCTCAGGAGGTGTTTGGGCTGGGACTTGAACCTGGGACCTTCAGTTCACAAGGGCAATGTCCTAACCACTAGGCCTCCACTGCCCACCGTCTGGGATATTCTGAAACTCGATGGAGGAGAAGCTGATTGTTGCTGCTTCTGGACTTCCTGTGTTGTTTTACACATTGTGACCGAACTAGGCATATTTTGTGCTCAAGCCCAGAGAGTAAATTCTGCAGTGCAAAACTGGCAAGGTGTTTCACAAAGCCTAGCATAAATCTCATCAAAATACAGCGCCATCTTTTGGATTAAGGCAGAAATGCATCTACTAGTCTCACAATTGTATAAGATCTAATACATTTTAAAAATATAAATATACAAGATAGTTAGTACTTGGTACCCATGAGTCAGTACTATCTTTTAAAAATATCACCTCCCCCACTCCATAGAACTCTGAAGTCCAATGTCCGGGGCCTTTATACCTCTCATTTGTGGCCCATTCTACTGGTCAGGGCTCTTCTATTGAGATTAGTAGTAAAGAAGCTGAACTATATGTATTAGAAGAGCTGCCTGCCTGCCATGTGCAACAGTGACCTGAGTAGAAGTGTTTTGACTTGGTGAGGTCCATACTCTTTTCCACCCTGTGTTTGGGTTTCGGTGCCTTTGGTTGCATTGCCTGCTGACAGTACTCTGCATTCCCAGCTACATCTAATGACATAATTGGATAACTGTTGGGAGGATACACTGCAGGGAGTGTCCTATGTGAGGCACCAATTTACCAGCGGCAAAACACAAAGCACAGACCCAACCCCCACCCCTCTTCCGGACATTCCAGAATGTAGTGTGTAGTTTATAGTGTTTCCCAAAGTGTGGGCCGCCAACCTTGGTGGACCATGGAGATATTACAGGTGGACTTTGAGAGGTCATTTACGATAAAAATAAAAAATTGTTTATAATGTTTAATTTTGTAAATAAGAACTAATAAAGCCATAGGATTTCAACTTTATTCTCTTCATCTAATCTTTAAGCATCATATTCTACATTTATCTGACCTTTTTTATCCAGAACGTATCTTGTACATTGATTAGCAATGACGTTATGAGCACTGACAGTCTAGTCAAGTTCTTTACAGTGGCACCTGTAGTCAGTTCCTGAAGTTAATGTGCTGGAAGCAGGAAAAATTAGTAAGTGTAAGGATCTGAGCCACCTTGACAAAGGCCTTATTATGATGGATCGACAATTGGGTCAGAGCATCTCCAAACTGGAAGGTCTTGTGGAGTGTTCCAGGTGAGCAGTAGTCAGTACCTACCAGAAGTAATCCAAGGAAAGACAAGCGACAGGATCAAGGGTACCCAAGGTTCACTGGTGCATGAGGGGAGTGAAGGCTAGCCTGTCTGGTCTCAGAGAAGAGCTACTGTGGTTTAAAACATGAATGCCACTACAGTCAGAGCTGTTTTAGCAACATAAGGGATCTACTCAGTATGAAGCAGGTGGTGTTAATGGTATGGCTGATCTGTGATTGTAATTCACAGAATGACTGTGTTCATCAGAGTTGTGCTTAAAGGTCTGGGTGGGCCACATATTTTCAGATTCAGTTCAGATTCAGTTCAGATTCAGTTCACTTCATGCGTGACTCAATTGTACAATTGCGCAGTTGCATTTCAGCACCACTGTCGAATGGAAATGCCATATTGGTATCAGCTTGAGCAGCCCGATCAAAGAACATGGTCTTTGTTGTTTATCCTGATAGCATCTGAGGCGTTTCAGCAAGGCTTTTAAGGAATGTTGAGTCTCCTCCAGTGGGTTTGGTGTTGCTTAATGAATGACACAGACCACCTGGACTGCAATGGACACCATTTGGGGTCCATAGAGACCTCTGTTCTGCTTGACAAGGCCAAGCTTAGGGTTCTAGTCCTTTGTTATGTCTAGGTTTATTGTTTTTTATCTCAGGTAAAGCCCACCACTCCTCCTGCCCCACCATCCGAAACTGGCACACTAGGAACTCATAAGACCCACCGGCTCCAACCACAGGCCTTTGTTTCTTCTGCACAAAGTCATTCCCGCACTCATTTCTTCAGTGACTTGAGGTTCATTGAAAAGCAATAGACAGAATAATCCCTGGTTTCCTTTGGAAACTTTTGCGAATGCTGAAAGTGAGAGTACAGCTGCGTGAATGGCTTAGTTCCTGTCCAAGCTGGGCAATTAGGGGCCATTATTGAGAAGGTCCTGTTGGAGTTTCTCTGCATTGTGTGATTTATCGAATTGGACACTTTTTATAGGCGGACTACTGGGCGCAATTACTCGTAACACAGCCTTCTGAACCTAGCCTCAGTCAGACTGTGCTTTTGGTATCCATCCAGCTACTGCAAGACTGTTTTCTCTCAAGTGTCGAACTAAGATTGTATGCGACCAAAATAGCACAGAGAAAACACCATAAAACATATTTTAACAGGATCCCCTGTTGTGCTGCGAATATTCTTTGCATGGTGCGGGTTTTTCCCCTGAACAATCAAAAACAAGAACTGACCTGAATGGGGATGAATGAACTTCTTGATTTTCCATCAGTCTGTGACCGGGACCAGTCACCTTTCTAAAAAGTCAGATTTGGCTAGTTAGCGCTCCTCCTCGCTAGTTAGCATGACTTTTTGGCTAGTATCAGGTAAAATACTGCACTTTTCATGTCTACTGACGAGCTGTGAGCAGTGAACTTGTTAACGACATTATATTACCTGCTTACCTTTATGCTCACAGGGATATTTTGCCTTTTTTACACACTCACACAAATGTCTTCAGTTAACAGTTAAAGACTATATATGTGTATAACTTGCTTGTGGTCAAATTGTATGTGTTACGAGCATAGTAGAGCAGCCTCCAGTAAGGCCTGCAGTAGAAACCGTCTTCAGTTCATTGTGAATACAGTAGTGTTGCTTTACACTGTGTATGTGGTAGGAGGTGGATCCTCTCCTCTTCAGTGTACAGTACAGTGGGTGGCTGGCACGCTAAGTGGTGTGCTGAAAGTATGCATCACTTGTTCATCTCTAATAGTCTGTGGACTGCCCACTTAGGTTAGTGCTTCATCAGCAGAGCTTCACCCACACCAGCCACTGCAGTTTGAGAAGGAGAAATCTCCAGGGGCCTCATTTGTAGAATATGCTTTTGGACCAAATCGTTCTAGGTACTTACCGAAAGGAAGAGCCCACTGGGGAGCTCCCTCTTCAAGGAAGGGCTGCACAATGTATCGTCTCTTTATCGTCATGGCAATGTCGATCTCTGCAGTACTGATATCTCATGAAGGCTGTGTTGTATGCGAAGAGCTGTTTAAAATACAACACTTCATACATGATTGCTGCAATCACTGTACACTTTCATTCAGAGCAACGCTTTCGTCCGGACCAATCCCTGTACACTTTCACCCAGATTAGTCCCCGCACGCTTTCGTCCAGACCAATTCCTGCACGCTTTTGTCCAGACCAATCCCCATGCGCTTTCGTTCGGACCAATTCCTGCACGCTTTTGTCCAGACCAATCCCCATGCGCTTTCGTCCGGACCAGTCCCTGCACGCTTTTTCCAGACCAATCCCTGCATGGTTTTTGTCCAGACTAATCCCCATGCGCTTTCGTCCAGACCAGTCCCTGTATGCTTTCACCCAGATTAGTCCCTGCACACTTTTGTCCAGACCAATCCCCATACGCTTTTGTCCGAACCAATCCCTGCACGCTTTCTGCTGAACTAATCCCTGCACCCTTTTACCCGGATTAATCCTGACTTGCTTTTGTCAAGACTAACCCCCACACACTTTCTATTGAACTAATCCCTGCATGCTTTCTCACAGATTAATCCCCGTTCCCTTTCTTCGGGACCAATCCCCACACGCTTTCTCCAGGATATATCTCCAATTGCTATTTTTCGGGACCAATCCCCGCATGCTTTCTGTCTGACTAACCCCAGCACGCTTTCTCGTGAATGAATCCCCCCGTTCACTTTCATCAGGAACAATCCCCACACACTTTTATCTGTACCAATCCCATCCACTTACCTCACTCATGGTTCTTCTAGTTTAAGGAAGTTCCTGATTTAGGAGCTAAAACAGTTCTTCAAAACATCTTTAAACCATGATCCATAACACAGCCTCATGTGAGCTATGATGATCTCAACATCACCCAAATGTTTTTCTGTCGACTTTTAACGTTGATTTAGTGATCAGTAAGCATCTGAATGACAGGAATTGATCTGGGGCTGTTTTTGAGATCCAGGCCTTTTGACCTCACCCACCCAAACCTGGCATATTTTCTGGTAAGCCTTTAAAAACTCTTACGAACCAATGGGTCATGGGTCGACATGCTGGGTCACTATTAACACACATCACCTGCTGCCAGAGCCTGCTAGCACTTTCACTGACGCCCGGAACAAGAGAACAAGCCAAGCTCGCTGATGATAATGGAGAAAAGTCAACAGAAATGATGTGTCCGTTGATAAGCTTTTACTGCCAGGAAAATAAAAAACTCCTCCGGTCGGAGCAGGGACGCAGATCAGCGCAGGGTGTTAACGGGTTCAGGCCTCAGACATGATGCAGACAAGGTGTAAACAGCCTCATACAGGTGACTGGGCAAATTCATAATCATTTTTGATTGCAGTATTTTGGTCATTTGCTCAGGAAAAAGTCGTTAAAGCTGAGGGGCCGATTTCTTAGCGGCAGGTGGCTGGAGAGCCGACGCTGTGTTTGGCGCCAGTCACAGCGTCCGGGAATTATTCCGTTTGGTTTAGTATGAAATCCAAGATTTTATAAAGGGGAACCTCGGCTCCTTAGCTGCTGTCAACAGGAACATTTAAAGACTCTGGGGTAGATGGAGTGGACTGAATGGGACAGGAAGTGGAGGAAGTAGAGGGAGTTTTTTCTGTTCTGTTCATGCCGGAGAGGCTTTGGGTGCTAATTGAGCAGCAGTAAAATCAGTAGGAAGCAGGAGTGGGGCAGGAGTGGCAGGGGAGCCGAAGGAGTTGTGGGGCATCAGTGGGGGATAAGGGGCAAGAATGGAGCAGGAGTGGCAGAGGTCAGGGGTAGGAGTTGCAGGGGAGAGGGGCAGGAATTGCGAGTGAGAAGGGCAGGAGTGGGGCAGGAGAGAGGCGAGGATTGCGAGCAAGAGGCCCGAGAGCGGGGCACGTGTGGCAGAGAGGGGCAGGAGTAAAGGGGGAGAAGATTTAAGAGTGGTGGGGAGTGGAGCAGGAATGGGCTAGACGTGCAATTTCGAAGCAGTGTGCATTAATAAATTGGCAATATTTTCCAAGTTGATCTGCTGTCGCTGAATCAGTGCCGCGGCCACCGCTGGGTGTGAGGTTCCACCTTAGTCCAACATGGTCTCTCTCATAACCTCTCAGCAAGGAAACGCACGCTGTAAACAATCAGGGGTTGATTTAAACACGTCAGAGCTGTCAATCAGTGGCCTGTCAGCTCTGATCACACCCCGGATGTAGTCACTGAAATGTGTGTGTGTGTGTGTGTGTGTGTGTGGGGGGGGTTATCAGGGAGGCTACTGCAGCCCCTCTGGCCCACTGCCCACTGACCCTGCAGTGTAAACATCGATAAGAGAGGCATTTTAATTATGTTTGGGAATATGATCCGAAAAGATCGGACGAGGTCCGCTTTGCCTTTTTTTCCAAACAGCGTGTTATTGTAGTGTCTGGTCTTGTTCCTGCGTATGTCTCCCTCGCCCTCTCTCTCGCTCTCTCTCTCTAGCTCTCGCTCTCTCTCTCTCTCTCTTGCTCTCTTGTTCTCTCTCTCACTCGCGCTCTCTCTCTCTCTCTCTCTCTCTCTCTCAGCACAGCCTTATCTCCTGTTGCTGACGTTAACCCTGCAACACATTCACTGATCACTTTCATGTTTTATATTATGCAGTGAAGAGTCAGTTCTTGAAGTTAATGTGTTGGAAAAATGGACGAGCATAAAGATCTGAGACATTTTGACATGGGCCTTATTGTGATGGCTAGATGACCGAGTCAGAGCATCTCCAGAACGGCAGGTCTAGTGGAGTGTTCCAGGTGTGCAGTAGTTAGTGATCCAGACCAGGACCAGGGTTCCTTAATGCTGCACCCCCTCTCGGCCTTGGCTTAAATAAGGAATCCTAGTGGCTAAAATATTTGTACACAATTTTTTTTGGGTTATCATGGTTCCTTACCTTGTTTCTCTTTGTTCTAGCTAATGTTGTTGTACTACCATGGCAATAATACTGAGAAAAAAATACGAAATTATAATGTGATGGTGTAGTGGTTAGCGGTGTTGCCTCACAGCAAGAAGGTCCTGGGTTCGATACCTGGGTCACCCACAGGTGCCTTTCTGTGCAGAATTTGCAAGCTCTCCCCGTGTTCGCGTGTGCTTCCTCTGGGTTCTCCGGTTTCCTCCCACAGTCCAAAGGCTGCACTAGGTTGATTGGATACTCTAAATTGCCCATAGGTGTGAATGTGTGTATGAATGGTTTTCTGTCTGTGTTGCCCTGCGATGGGTTGGCCTCCTGTCCTGGGTGAACCCTGCCTTAGGCCCACAGTCAGTTGGGATTGGCTCCAGCTTCCCCGCAACCCGGAAATGGAAGAAGCGGTTTAGAAAATGGATGGGTGGATTATGTGTTAATGTGTATAAATAAACACAAACAAGAAACAGACACACAATGCAGAAGCTAGAACGTAGAGAAAAGAAATAAGGAATTGTAATGCGATAGGTAGAACCCAGAAAAATAAAGAAAGCTTGTGTAAATGGAAAAAATGCAGATAATAAAGCATCATAGAGCAATAGCTAGAGCACACAGAATTGCAAAGTGATGCTAGGAGGCAGAGAAAAAACACATCACAGCTAAAACACTTTAAAATAGGGAATTATAATTTTATAGCTAGAACACAGAGGGGTAATAAGTAGTAATTGTGTAGATCGGTAGAAAGCAAAGGCAGGAGTAAGGGGCTGGTTCTTCCCCTCCAGGATGGGAGGAGTCTCTACACTGCAGCATCCTCTTTTCCCTCACATGAGCAACTTGTTTGCCCACGCTAGATAAACGTGTTTCCTCCACTGTGAACAACCGCTTTTCTCCTCACTCTATTCTCAGGAGTCTCTGACTCCGATTGGGCCCAAGAAGAGGATGAATAGTGGCCTTAACCTACATCTGTGTCTCAGCTGCAGTAAAGGGGCTTAGCCTCAGCAGTAATCGTGTTAATGCTCTACATGTGACCGTGTTCAGAATTCTCCGGTGAGGCTTTCGCTCGCAACAATACAGAAAAAGAAATGAAAAGGACACGTTTGCCCAATTATGAACTCACAGAAGTCCTAAATCCGCAGCTCGGAGCGACCTGGGAGCACAAAGACCCCGTCGCTCAGATTAGTTTAACTCCTTACAGGTCTATACACTGATCTGCCATAACATTAACACCACTTACAGGTAAAGTGAATAACATTGACTATTGTGTTATTTTATTACTATAGCACCTCTCTTGGGGGGGATATTAGGCAGCAAGTGAACAGTCAGTTCATGATGTGCTGGAAGCAGGAACAATGGGTGAGTGTAAGGATCTCAGCCACTTTGACAAAGGACTTACTAGATGAACGGCAGGAGAGTTCCAGGTGTGCAGTAGTTAGTACCTACCAAAAGTGATCCAAGGAAGGATGACTGGTGAACCTGTGGCAGGGTCATGGGCACTCAAGGCTCAGTGATTCATTGTGGGGAGTGAAGGCTAGCCTGTCTGGTCTGATCCCACTGAAGAGCTACTGTGGTTTAAGAAGTGAATGCTGACTCTGATGGAAAGGGGTCAGAACACACAGGGCACCACAGGCAGGTGGTGTTAATGTAATGGCTGATCAATGTTAAGGAAGTTCAGTGGAAAATCAAGTAAAATGTGAGTCGATCAGCTAAAGCTTGTTGGGTAGCTGCAGGGAGACACTTTTGAAGTGGCCACACCCATCCCATAAATATTAATTAGTATAAAATAATTTAAATATAAGCAATTAACACAGGCTAATTATTTAGTCAAAAGATAAATTATACTATTTTAACAACACAGGTTTGACACTGTGAAACCAAATGTCGCACTATTATGAATGTTTTTCCAAGCAAGTGCAAACTAGCTAGCTAGCAACTTAAAATGAGTTAGCCAAACACCTAGCTCGCTAACGCTAACTTGTTAACCATTTGAGCAACAATGTACCTCACAGTGCCTGAACCCTGATTCACCAGACAATATAAAATAAATGGTTTCCATGTGAGACCCTCTAGTGGCTGGAGGCCCAATGCAGCCATTATTCTGCTTACAGCAAAACACCAAATCTGCCTCAGCACATTCTGTGTTCATGCGAAAGTGTCCTGTAAAGAATTATAGGTTGGCAAAGGCGCTGAAGGGAGGGCCGAGTGACGTGTGTGTTTGGAAGGATGCAGAGTGCCAGGGCACTGTGAGGATGTCTTTGTGCTGGCGATCCCAGATGTGGCTGCTGCGGTCAGCGGCAGTGCCATTCACAGCCTGGTGCTGCTAGATGACCAACTTGTGGTTGTGTTGCAACTGCCCTAGATGCTTAAAAATAAGGGTTCTTCAAAAGTTCTTAGGCAAAGACATTGGTTATATATAGAACCATGACATATGCAAGAGCCATTCGAATGTTGAAGTGTTTCTTCACATGGTTTAAAGGATCTTCTGATGGAGAAATTGTTGTTTTTTTTAAAAATGCCTCTTTATGAATTGTTCCGTATGGCACCAAAGAGGGTTCTGCTGTTATGAAAAGTCAAATACTCATTTTGTTGCTTTATAGAAGCCTTTTTGCTAAGAGTACAATGCAAAATGCACTTTTCACTTAAAAATGCAGTATTGTATTTGTGGGTGATTTTCAGCTATACTCTAAAAATGGTTCTTCAAGGTCTCTTTAGTCTCTTCAGGCTGAGGGCATTAGTAAGGTAAGGTACTGATGCTGGAACATTGCTGTGAGGATTTGATTGCAGGCTGAGGGCATTAGTGAGGTTAGGTATTGATGCTGTAACATTGCTGTGAGGATTTGATTGCAGGCTGAGGGCATTAGTGAGGTCAGGTACTGATGCTGGAACATTGCTGTGAG
>JBBPDA010005460.1:0-14816 GCA_037974385.1 Arnoldichthys spilopterus | reverse complement strand
AACACTTGCTTAAAAGAACTGCTTGAAAGTTGGTGTGGCCTGAAGGCCATGAAAGTGACCTTGGTCTGTTTCTGCTACATCAGTTGTTTCCAAGTCTAGTCCTCTAGGCCTGCTGTCCACCACACTGTTATGTTTTCCCAGCTTTAACAATGAGATTTCATCCTACAGAAGGGTTGTCAACAAGCTGATTGGTTGAATTTGGTATTTTGGGCAGGGAAAACTGTAAAACGTGTAGGCCAGGGGGCCTCCAGGACCATGTATGGGAAATGTTGGTGTAGCAGAGCAAGTGAGCTGATCTGAGGGCCAAACTGTGCTGGCTAGATCATCAAAACCTTAAGTCTCTGGAAATATTCCAGGTATGCAGTAGTTAGTACATACCAGAAGTGATCCAAGGAAGGACAACTGGTTAACAGGGTCATGGGCACCAGTGTTCACTGCTGGCATGGGTCGAGCTTTTGTTCTACAGCAGCTGTCCTATTTGATCCAGACATGCTGGTCATGATAGAAAGAACACAAACTGCACCACAAAGCTCCTCTGATGGCATGAGGGGGATGCACTATCGACGTGGGAGCAATAAGGGTTGAACCATTCTGAACCATAGCGAAAATCTCTTCCTGAACCATAGAGGAAATCTCTTCTTTCCTGAGCTTCAGCAGGCACCTGTGGAAGGGCACAGACCAGAGGAAGGCAGGACATAGAGGGGCAGTGGGAACAGGGAGGGAAACCGATTCTTCCAACAAATCCCACCCTTTCGAAATAAATATGAAATGTTTTTATGTTTCCGGAGGATGAGAAGAAGAAGAGAGAGAGACAGAGAGAGACAGAGAGAGTGAGAAAGAAAGAGAAAGAGAGAGATAGAGACAGAGAGGGAGAAAGAAAGACAGAAAGAGAGCAAGAAAAGATTAAGAGAGAAAAGAAAAAGTTGTGGTGGGACTAGATGTGGCATAATAGCACAGAAAATCTTAGGAACTTGAGAAAAGTATTTTTTTTAAAAGCTGTGTGTCTGGGCAGTGTTCACCCTCTCACTAAACGTTTCTTTTAAAATAAATGGGAATGACATTAATACAGATGTTTGTGTGTATCTGTGTGTTGGCTTAACCATTCCCAGAGCTTATGGAAGCTCAATATTACTTATACATCCCATCAAATTGTTGTTTTGGGCTCAATCAGTCCTTCATTAGATGAAATCAGGTGCTGATGGAGCTTCACACATCCATGCAATGACTGGAGGCATGGAGGAGAAATCTGGAGCCAATCTTTTATTCATTTAACCAACTCACACATCAACTACTGTCTAAACACAACAACTCTCACTGCTCAGACAAATGGCTTTAATGTATCTGCACGGGTGCCTATGACTTCTGCACAGTAGAATATATTTTAAAAAAGTATTTAGACATAGTGTACTTGTGACAACTGTGACTCTGGACTGTCCCTTAAGCTCACCATGCCATTTTACCCCTGATTTTCCACTGGGCGACACTTTCTGATTGGAGGCATCTCAGCATACACTTGGGGCCTGCAAATCAGCTGTAAGTGTGAACTGTTCAAAGATGCCCTCAGAGAGTCGCCAAGACAGATATCTAGCATGCTTGAGAAGAGGGGTGTACAACATCAGCAAGCATGGTTACAGCAAAAGTTCCATGGACCCAAGCAACTGGAGAAAATTTGGTGGAGCTTTGGCAGGAGCACCACTGCATTTCTGATATTCCCAATGCCTTGTACCAAACCCGGCAAAGGAAAGGGATGGAGAAAAATTGCCCTTCAGTAGCCAGGTGCGCAGAAAAGTAGGAGCTAGTTTTGCATATTTTAATAGCCTAGCATGCATTGTGCTTCTTGTGGATATCTATTTTGGAAGAAAAAATCCCAGTCTTGAGCAAGGAATTGCGTTAACATCATTTGGAGAAGCAGGCAGGTTCTTCTGAGATTTCTCCTGGTGAAAGATCTTTTAGTGTTTGAGACCCTGTTACTGATCAGTCGTAATGCTAAACTAGCTAATCCTAACTACTATTTTTTTTGTAATCAAGGATCTTTATATAGTGGGAACAGTACAGTGATCTGGCAACTGTAGAGCAAGGAAGATATACAGAGAAAAAGAAACAGAGAAAATGAGAAAAATTAGATGGCGGGAGCGAGAGAGAGAGGAATTTTTCAAGAAAGACTCAATCCGCAAATAAATATTGCGTCTGTTCTACTGTATGGTACAGTATCTTCATCTTTCTCTTCCTCCTCCTCTCACAGGGAAACATCGTTCGACACTCCGGCTGTCAGAAAATAAACCGCCGTCGACTCGCCGGATATTACCCACAGTTCCCCACCACGACCATGCAGCTCACATGAGCGAGAGAAACAGAGGAGAAGAATGTGGACAGTGCCTGTGCTGAGGGATGGACGCATGCTGAGAGAAGAGGAGAACGATGAGAGGGGGGAAAAAAACCCTCCAGCTGGGTTTCCGTAGCGGAGGGGAAAGCCCAGAGCAAGAGAACAAAGTGGGGAAGCCAGTGATTAACACATCCCCTGATGATTCCAGCTCACACTTTATTATGTTGTTTTCAGCAATGATAGCCCCTCTGTCTGCTGACCCAGCTATTTGGAGGGCAAGTGTGCGTGTGTGTGTGCGTGCGTGTGTGCATGTGCTTGCATGCAAGATAATAAAAATGATGACTGACAGATTTCACATGAGGATGCAGAGAGGCTCGGCCAGGCTCGTACAGGACGTGAAGGACAGCAAAGTTACTGTGAGGCTGACTGAGCAGGCTCACAGCACTGTACTGTGTATCACACAGTGAAACTCTAGCACCGCTACCTGCAGTATGTGAGCCATATTCACCAATCCACCATAACATTAACACCACTGACAGGTAAATTGATTGACACCGACTATCAAGTCATTTAATTACAATCGGACCTGTGAGGGAGTGGGATATATTTGACAGCAAATGAACAGTCAGTTCTTGAAGTTGGAAAGAAATTGAGCCACTTTAACAAGACCCTTATTGTGATGCCAGAGCATCTCTAAAACAGCAGGTCTTGTGTTCCAGTTATACAGTAATTAGTAAAAGGAAACAAAAGGAATTGCCCAAGGCTCATACATGTGAGGAGTGAAAGCTAGCCTGTCTGGTCTGATCCCACAGAAAAGCTACTGTGGTTTAAGAAGCAAAAGTTGACTCAGATAGAAAGGGGTCAGAACACACAGTGCAACACAGTCAGACATAGTGAGAATCATGCAAGTGGGGTTAATGTTATGGCCGATCGGTGTAACAAAACTATTACAATGTAATGACAAGTATTTCACACTTGTGTTTAGACTTCTTTTTGCATTTCTGATTAGTGGAACTCACATTTACCCCTTTTCTACCAAAAAAGGAACGGGTTCTTGAACCGGTCCATTCAGAATTCTTTGAACCTATGTAAACAAGGAAGCATCACCAGCAGGGAGCTCTTTACATGAGAGTAAACAGTAGTAGCAGGATGGCGGAATTACCTCCCTTTTCGTTATGCTGTCATAGTGAGTCTCGCTGGAGCTCCTGTCTGCACTCAGACCACAATGTACATAATTTTTAATCACTCGTAACACATCTCTCTCTGCCCTTTGGGGGATCTGACCTGGATGCTGCTTTATGACAATGTCAGTTGTAAAAACCGCTATATAAATAAACTTGACTTGACTGGAATATAGGACACTACTGCCCATATAGCCTTACTTATGTGGTTTCTGGCACAATATGACAAAATTCAGGCTTTACGATGACAAGATGTAAAAAGATGCATGTTCTACTTGGTGGGGAGTGATTGATGAAGTCAACATGGCAAGAAGCTAACTGGTCAAACGTTAGCTTCCATGCCTTATGGCTACATTAGCCTCATAGGTTCAGTGCAAAATGAAAGACTAACTGACTGACTGCATTTCAGTCAAATGGGATGACTGTAATTCCTTTTGCCAATACACAGCTTTAACCATCTTCTACAGACACATCCAAACATCAGGAAAAGCAAGACTCTGCTCACCCACAGCCCACAGCACCGAGCTGAAGGTGTCCTGATGGTCTTGCTTGCTCCGCGTATCGGTCCAGGTGACCTGCAGAAGTCCAGACGGAAGCTTCTCCACCTTTTTCGGTACACAGCCCCAAGAGAAACGTGTCCCGTACGCCTCCATGTAGTCAGTCACCAGACGGGACATTTGCTGCAAAAAGCATCAGGAAGTATGAAGAGTCAGTCAGTCTGTGTGTATACACACATCAAGAAAACAACATTATTAGAATGGAACACAACAAAAAGCAAAAAAGGAACTTTTCATCAAAGTCTTCATACATGACAGCCACACATGTACACACACTTAGTGAGAAACCTCTGAAGAGCCTTTTAAAATAGCCAAATACATTACAACAATCAGAACACACACTCCTTCCTTTATCCAGAGTTAACTGTGGTGTCAAGGAGAGTATTTAAGACCACTGAGTGTTTTCATTTGATAGTTGGGGCTGCTGGGAGGAAGATGGGTTATACCCATTACACATTATACACCGACCACAATAAGGCCCTTATCAAAGTGCCTCAGAATATTACTCTTTTTGATTTTCCCTGCTTCCAGTGCATCAACTTTAAGAATCGACTGCCCAACATATCCTAACCACAACAGACGCCATTGTAATGAAATAAATGAAAAATCTGAAGATGTTTTAGAGGTTAGCTAAGTTCATTACATTTGGACCAAATAACTTTTGGTTACTTTTATACTTTTCATACTCAAGGATGTTCTTAACATGCACTCAATACATTTTGGCAGAGATGTTTAGCTTTGGCCTATACTTCACACTAATATGCTTTACTACAGATGCACATGAAAAATATTGGTTATCAACACCCGCTCACATTTCTCAGATTGGTTTAGCCCTACCATTTACACGCA
Source organism: Arnoldichthys spilopterus (assembly GCA_037974385.1). Classification (NCBI taxonomy): domain Eukaryota; kingdom Metazoa; phylum Chordata; class Actinopteri; order Characiformes; family Lepidarchidae; genus Arnoldichthys; species Arnoldichthys spilopterus. The sequence continues at coordinate 9,906 of JBBPDA010005460.1, read as the reverse complement.
TTCTACTCTTTTCAGTCCTGGCTTCCCAGTGGTGGAATGAGCTTCCTCTTGTCATTAGAACTGCTGAGTCCATCACTGTCTTCAAGGGATGACTCAAAACGCACCTCTTCAAGGAGTATCTTGGAAAGTAACTAGCCTCATATTTAACTGTTGTTAATGTCTATTGTTTATTGTTTACCGTTTTATACTTTGTCTATTGGGTTTACAGAGTTGTCAGGGTTTGTTATGGTGTGTAACTTAGCCAGTAGTATCTTAGTAGAATGACGGCTGTTGATGGGTTTAGCCCTACATACAGAAGAACAGACATGGACTACAAAGCACTGTTGTTCATCGCTCTGGATAAGAGCGTCTGCTAAATGCTGTAAATGTCAATGTTATACTGGTTGTCAGATCAAATTTTAACATTTAACTTCAAAACACCTTCCAATGTTCCAACAACAGTAGAAATGAATTTAAGAAATGTGGTACTTTGGAGCATGGCATTAATGTCATTACTGGTGTTGTTGTATGTTGGTTAATGAGAACTATCGGGCCAAAGCAGAAGGCATTAGTGCGAAACCATTAATTAGAGGTTTGAGAATCAAAAACAAAGCAATAAAACAAGTCTAGCCAGGCCTGACATCCTGTTTTCATGCAGTATGCTGGTGGGTTTGGCAGAGGTGACTCACTAGAGGGAGTATATTAGGAGAAAGAGTCTATTTTTGTTTGTGTAGAAGCGCTTTCACCAGTTTGGATCCATTTTTTTGCAGTGTCTTAGTTAAATGCCATGTCATCGGAGTCAAGCCCAAATCAATCCTGGGACCAGGAAAAGACAGCGACCTCTGGACTAGGGTAGTAGAAAGTTATGTGGGATATTAACATACTGAAACTTTAAAAAAAGACGTTGCTAAGGTCAAAGTTGGACAAAAAAAAATCAAAGGATATTTTGGGGGTTTGCATGAAATAATGCACAAATAGTTTTTCCAACATTTCACTAGCTACTATGCACAGTACTTGGGTTGGGAGTTGTACCAATAAGATGACTGGATGGGGTTAGCTCACTAGCTCACCTTCAGTTCTTGAAAAAAATTGCTTTATTCAAGAGAGATAGTTACACAAAAATGCAAACAAAATGTAGAAGAGAAACAGGTGTAGGCAAAGAGGGAAGAGGGCTTTCCCAGAGAAGGGAGATCTTACAGAAAACCAAGGTTAGTGAGCACTGAGATCAGCCTGTAATGCTCTGTACTGTCCTGTAATGAAATCAGGGCTTAATAAAACAGTTATTAATGGAGGTAGAACAAGTTATGACCAGTTAGGTTAGTGACACCATTTTACCCCACTTGGTATTCTTAAAGCTCAAGAATCTTCTGGACATTCTTGGAAAGGCCAGCGTCGTATCCTGGTTACAATCTGGTACTGTGCCGTTTTGGAAGCAACAGCCCTAGAGTTTCTAGTTAGGGGAATATCATTGAGGATCTAGTTGTTTCATATCAATGGCACCTGTCAGGCAGCAAGTGAACAGTCAGTTATTGGAGTTCATGTGCTGGAAGCTGGAAAAATGGGCGAGTGTCCCAGGTATGCAGTAGTTAGTATGTACCAAAAGTGATCCAAGGAAGGGCAACTTGTGAATTGGCATAGGCACCCAAGGCTCACTGATGCATGTGGGAAAGTGAAGGCTAGCATGTCTGGCCCGATGCCCCAGAAGAGCTACTGTGGTTTAAAAACTGAATGCTGACTCTGATAAAAAGGGGTCTGAACACACAGTGCAGTCAGAGATTTGGCAGGTGGTATTAATGTTAAGGATGTGTACTGTTATGATTAAACTATGCTCAGCTTAAGTCATGTGACTGACTGAGCGTTGGTAAAACCTGTGTAACGGGCTTTGGAACATTTCAGTTCACGGTCATGGAAATTCATTTACATTTGAACTTTTCAATTTGAAACGGTTCAACTTTTTGTTTTTTAAAATAGAGCTAGGAGTATAATTTAAAGCAGGAGTCCTGTAAGAGCTGAACTGGTCCAGATTTAAAATGTACCAGCAGAGAAAAAACACTTTGTTCTGTTATAGGTGCAATACCTGATCAAACCCCCGGAGGGCGATGCTGCGCACCATCACAGTGGTGTCCAGTCCAATGCCTGTCAGAAATCCAGCACACTCCAACCCCACATCTGTACACAGAGCTCAGGAAAGCTGGCATGCACACATAACGCACAGTTCAGAGTTTAGGAACACTAAACTTTAAGTAATTTTAACTTGACTAACAATACCATACTAGCATTATATATAACTTTCATTGTCTTTCATTCATTCATTCATTGTTCATATAATGATGAGTTATATAATGATGAGTTATAGGAGTTCTGTCCCCCATTCTGTATTAATCACCACCCCACACAATGACGTACACAAATCACCTGTGTAAATATGGCTAAACATCACAGAATATAAACATTCCTGCAATCTAAAGTTTCTTTAAACTCTTGCATGGTCCATAGAGTAAACCAACCAGGGTTAACAGTACTGAAGGATACAGCTTGCTCCAACAACAAGCCTGAAACACATATAAACACAGACAACAGAGGGGAACAGATTAGCAAAACATAACAATAATAGTTATGGTACGATTACTGCTCCTGTAACAACAACACAATTACTGTTGTCAATTACCACTAATACTACTTATTGTAGTACTAATAGTACTAAAATAATACCAATATACTAGACTAGTACTTATACTACTACTACTACTACTCCTACTAATAATAATAATAATAAACCAACAATATACATTTGTTATTATAATTAGCAGTAGTACTGTGGTCATAATTATACTACTAGTACTAGTACTACTACTACCACCACCAATAACAGGTTATTATTATTAGTATTATTATAGTACTTTTTATGATTCTTGTCATATATTAGATCTATGTATTATACACAGAATGTATATATTGCATACATATTTTATCATTACCAGTAGTACTGTTGTCATAATTATGCTACTACTACTAGTACTACTAACACCACCACCACCATCATCACCACCAATAACAGGTTATTATTAGTAGTATTATTATACTTGTTATGATTCTTGTTACATCTATGTATTATACACATAATGCATATATTACATACATTTTTTGATATCATTAGCAGTAGTACTGTTGTCATAATTATACTACTACCACCAATAACGGGTATTATTATTATTTTTTTTTTACCATTTTATTATTATCATAACTATTATTATTGTAAATAAAAATAATAAAAATTATAATAATAATATTGTTGGGAGATAACATTCAAGTGAAACTCAGCTACATTAACTGTTGTGTGTTACTTATTTGTGTGATGTACACGCCCCCGTGTGTTCCATGGGTCAGTGTTTTGGTTGTCTGCGTGTTCTTCTTAGCCACGCCCCCGTCAGCTGTCTCGTGTTTCCCAGGTGTTGTCAATTTATGTTCAGTATAAATAACCCTGTGTTTCATGTCCTCGTCGCGTTTCGTTAACGACCTTTCATGTCGTTTGAACCTGTCTAATTTTAGTCTGTTGTATCTTGAATTCCCGTTTAGTTTTTTGTTGTATCTTGAATTCCCAGTTTTTCCAGTGTTGTTTCTTGTTTTGTGTTTACCGTGTGTTTTTTTTTTATTAAATCCTTCATTTTCTTACATAATCCCAGTTTTGCGCATGTTTCCTAATCATCACCGACCAAACCTGACAATTTGAATTTAAATGTCATTGTGGGGGTCATCTGCACTTAGCAATGGCCATCACTTCAATCAGGGGTGGGCAAGAGAGCAAAAACATAATTTCACAAGACTTAATGCACAGTGTGTATTTGTTTTTCAGAGGATGTATAGTAATGGTCATGCTGCACAATATTTATATATATATTTTTATATGTATATGTATATATATTGATAATCAATGTTTAATTAAAGATCTTTTTACAGGCTGCACTACAGCCAATTAAACAGGACTAACAATGCTCCTTAGCACACCAGCAGCCAGTCACTGCTGAGAATATTCACAATACACTCAGAAAGTGCAAAAAAAGTTCCTGATAACGCTTAAACATCAAACAATAGTTTATCTGCTCGTTTTGTAAATCTGTAGCAGTCCAAGGAACTTACACTGGAAAGGGTCCCTGGCTGAAAAGAAGTATTAAAGAGACCCTAATGTAGGGAAACCATAGCTCATTTCACAAACAATCTTAAAGCAGCAATTCATTTAGAACATGATTTCCAATAATATCATGATAATCAAAATTATGCCACATTCCAATTCACAATGATGCTGTTTTAGTGATGCTGCCCCTATCAAAAAGCCCAAGCTCACTCGCAGCCAGGCTTTGGCATGTTTGCTTCAGCTCAAGCCAAGATGACAGAAAAAGAGCCTTTGCTCATCAAGAAAGACAAAACCAGTTTAGCTGTTTGGAAACACACACACACAGCCAGAACATTAACACCACTGACAGGTGAAGTGAAAAACATTGACTGTCTAGTTATTTCATTACAGTGGCAGGGCGGTGGGATATATTGGGCAGCAAGTAAAGTCAGCTATTGCAGATGAAGCACCTGAAACAGGAAAAATGGGCAAATTTAAGGATTTAAGCCACTTGAACAAGTGCCTCATTGCGATGCCCAGGCGACCAGGCGAGTCAGAGCAACTCCAAAATGGCAGGTCTTGTGGAGGGTTCCAGATTTCCAGTAGTTAGTACCTACCAAAAGTGATCCAACGAAGGACAATTGGTGAACTGGCAACAGGGCCATGGGCACCCAAGGCTCATTGATAAATGTGAGGAGTGAAGGCTAGCTCGCCTGGTCCGATCCCAAAGAGGCTGCACAAAATGTTAATGCTGACTGATAGAAAGGGGTCAGAACACACAGTGCACCACAGTCAGAGCTGTTTCAGCAGCATAAGTGGGGACCTGCACAATATTAGACAGGTGGTATTAATGTTGTGGCTGATCGGTGTAGGTTCCAGTGAGATGGAATAACAAATACTGTGCAAGACTTGTTACATTCTTGTGTATTCTGTAAAGCTGCTTTGCGACATCAGTTGTAAAAAGCACTATAGTGATAAAACTGACTTGACCTTTAAGGCAGCAGGCTGTAGCTTTGTCATGGCACAATGGCAGAGATTCAGCATCAGTAATAAAGGCCAACTAGCCTTAGAAGGAACACCACCATCCCTGAAGTAGTATAAGCAGTATTCTACAGCTTCAGAGAAAGATACACACACACTCTGAAGGAAAAGACGGAGAACAGACAAGAAACGGAGAGAGGAGAAGGTCTAATGGAAGGTGTGTGTGGGGTCAGGGTGACGAAGTGACAGGTAATTGCAGGTGGTGTGGCTAATCCTCACAAATATGATGCCACACAGTGAAGCCAGACTACATACTGCTGAGTGATGCCCGCATCCGACAGCCTTTACACACACTCTTAGGGACCACCCGGCAGACGAACACCCATCTACACTCAGCAGGCTTTGTGTTCTGGCTTAGTGGAGGATTAGGTGTAGGATGTCAGCACTGTATCCTCCACTTACTGTGCCGAAACAGCTCCACGAGAGGGGTATTGCATCACCAACAGTCTGTCTGCCGCCATTGCTAACTGTACGGGTCTGAACTGGCGACACCCCCAGCCACGACACATTTTGCATTACATTTTGTTCATTTGGCTGACGTTTTTTATCCAAAGGGACTTCCAAGATGTGGTGCATTGTAGTGGGAAAGTACCTTGCTCAAGGGTACCTCAGTAGTGCCTGGGCCGGGACTTGAACCTGCGACCTTCAGGTGCCAAGGGCAATGTCCTAACCACTAGGCCACGACTACATGTCATTCCAATGTTTTTACCAACATTTGCTTTTGAGATGATTTTTAAAAAATTATTTAGATAATTGCAGATCTTACGGTTTTGGTTATATATTCCTCGCCCTCACCCTCTCTCTCTCTCTTTCTCTCTCTCTCTCCTGTGCGTGCCAGTCTCTACCCGCAATTCTGCCCATCACTCAGCGATGCCCCGCCAGCAGGTGACTGGCTGTCAGCTCCACTGACCCCTCCAGCTGCTCACCTGACAACTCATCCACAACACGCCACAACAGCAGCAGCTGCAGGAGGAAAAACAGCTGGCATATGCTGGAAAATCCATCCTAAATATGCAAAGCGAGAGTGTGCACGAAAGTAGAAAACGGCACCTGCGAAGGCCAACGTTTTTTTAGGCTTTAGTGAGCGCCACCATTTAAACAGAACAGCGTTGATTCTGAAATAGTAATATCACATCTGAAATGTTTGAAAAGCTCTAAAAATTGTGTTTTTTAAATATTTGATGTTTGATTGGTAATTTAATTGCTAAGAACACAGATTTGCAATTCTTCTGGCCTCTACTGAAAACACACCCACTTTTATTTTCTAATAAAGGCTTTTGACATTATAGTAATGTGCATATTTTGAAAGACATGACTGATCAGAGTAAGTCTGTTATTTATAGTTTGGCCTTTGATTAAAACTCTCAATACTTATTGATCAGTAATGAAAATATCTGGTACATTACTAATATAATAGAGATTACATCACATGCTAAATATGGCATATTCAATGCTCTAGTTTGCAGAAGGTAGTTCTGTTAAAACAATATTATGTACACCAATCAGCCATAACATTAACACCATCTGCTTAATATTGACTAGGTCCCCCTCATGCAGCTCTGACTGTGGTGCACTCTCTGTTCTAACCCCTTTTAATCGTACCATTGGACCACACAATGCACTCCCCACATGCATCAGTGAGCCTTGGCTACCCATGTCCTCACCAGTTGACCTTCCTTGGATCACTTTTGGTAGGAACTAACTGCTGCATACCCAGAACACTTCACAAGATTTGCTGTTTTGGAGATGCTCTGACTTAGCCATCACCCTAAGACACTTGTCGAAGTGGCTCAGATCCTTACATTTGCCCACTTTTCCCGCTTATCAACTTGAACTGACTATACACTTGCTACCTGCTATATCCAACCTCTCTGCCACTGTAATGAAATATCTGGACTGTTAATGTTATTCACTTTACCGGTCAGTGGTGTTAATGTTATGGCTGGTCGGTGTACATGAATCAAAACCCTAGTCGGTATAAATCTGTCTGCACACAGTGGGAAGGTTTAAAGTGCTGCACTCTACTGGTGAAGCTGCTTTATGTTCAAATACTCATTCAAGCAGCTTAAAACATCCCGTTTATTATTTAGCTTTATTTATTTATTTTTTCAAAGTGTTTAAAATGATTTACGGGACTGAATTAATTGGGGAAAAATACCATATCACATTTTCATGCAATTTTTTTTTCTTTTTCTTTAACAAAAAAAAAAACTGACTTTTTCAGAATTAAGGCTTGAGAGCCATGTGTAATGTGCTAGACAGCTACTTCACAAGATTTACAATATTTGATATAACTATTATTGAACTCCCCCTATTAAAAGATGTCAACATCTAATTTGTTGCAATGTAAAAATTGCACTCTTTCAAACTGCAATTGCGATATAAAAACAGTACATATTTCAGCCCCATTTACTAATGCATGTTTTTAACATGCTCTTTCTCTGTAATGCACTTAAGCATAGTGATGGATCACTCACTCACGTTTTTCCTGGAGATCCTTTAAGCCAGAAGAGATCATCGCTGCTGATGCCGAACTCCAGCGCCCCTGGAACCTGCAATATAGGTTAAAAAAATATTTAAACGTCCAGCTTGCAGAACCTTCTGCACAGAGATACTCAGATTAGACTTTAATAACACAAATCCCCCAGATTGTAGGCTACGATACTATTACTTTAACCATTTTTTGAAATACTAAACTGTAGCAGTTGCAGCGCCTGCTCTGGACAAATTTTTGCATGCTTTTGTAGAATGTGGTAGTAATAAGGCTTGACAAATCTTATGAACTTTGAAGCAATTTGTCACAAGAAATCGGCTTGTGAAGCCCTAGATTTTTGCAAGGTGGCACTATTAAACAAATGAGTCATAATAAGGTAAAATTATGTTTCTCCTAGAGACAAATCTCTGACATTTTGGTAAAACGGTTGTTGAGCGATTGCCCAAAAGGAGTTGTGTGTCTGACAGAAACCTGAGCCCATAATGGCTATGTGAGACACAATCCCACCACATTTTACACATATTTATGTATAAGCATACCAACCAAATATTGGTGGGGAGAAAAACCCCCAAAACTAAACTAACACTCTATGACAACAATAAAAACAACAACTACAAACACACACATTTGTACATTTTATAATACACAATATGTATACACACACACACACGATTTGTATCTTCAAAAAACGTTAACTTTAATAGATCTTACGATGAAGAGCAGCACAAAAAACAGATATAGACAAAGTTCCCAATGGCAATATACAGTATAATTAACGCTGTTAAAGCGTTTTTCAAATTTGCCCCTTCAAACCACAAGTGGGTGGTCAACCTATGAGCAACCTACAGACAAATCGACAAACGGCATAGAGGAAAACTCCACTGAAATGGCCTCCACTGTAATCAGATCTCACCTACAGTTTTGAAGAAACTGGGACCACTGTATACATGATATATAATAAATAAATAAAAAAACTCATCCTTATCTCAAAACCTGCTTTATTTGCAGTTAAATGTAAATAGATGGTATTCCAAGTCTTTTCTGAAGATTCCTATTGGTCCATTCCTCATAAAAATTGTTTTTGTGCCAACATTGACTATAACCACCAATTTTCTTTCCTTGGATAAACTTTATGTATGTACTAACCACTGCATAGTGGAAACCCCCCTTAAAGAGCTGCTGTCTTGGAGATACTCTGTTTTATAGCCATCAGTTTGGCCCTCAGGACAGGTGCCACTGTAACAAGATCAACGTCATTCCCTTCACGTGCCAGTGGTTTTAATGTTGTGGCTGACTGGGGGTACATTCATAGAGTGTTCCCTTTATGGAGATTGTGTCATTATCCAAGTTCAGCTTCTGTGATCCCTGCCTTTGACCTCAAAGTGTGCGTTGAGTGAGCCTCCCTGTAAGCACTTTAATTGCTGCATGCTCACTGAACAGAAAAAATTGGACAGAGGCCGACAGACAGTGGGAGGAGATGCTTTCAGAAGCTCACACGAGTTTTGACATCAAGGTCAGACGATACAACACAAACACACACAGAGGCCTTGTTACAGAATCTCACATGCGTGGGGTATTTTGGCCGTCCACCAGTGGCTAACACAATGTTGCTAGCCGTCACGGTCACCTGCAGATAGGAAACAAAAGCACAAGGAGCAATAAATAATGCTGCTTGTCCTTCATGGTGATTTTAGTTTAGGGAGGAAAGGTTGCATTTCCATCAAAGCAGGCATATTCTGTCCAGTTACCTCCTTTCCTTTGGCATTCATGCCTCTGATAGTGTGCTTGTCCACCAGGCTGCCCCTCATATTCAGATACTTCACTTTCCTGTAATAGAGACACAGAGAGGCAACTGTACAGTGTCAACAACAAGACCATGACCCAGAACAGCCCTCAGCAGACCAGCCATGCTGCAGGGAAACTGGTTTCTCTCTCTTCATTTAAAGCAGCGCTTCTCAAATCTGGACCTTAACCCATATTCCACTCCTGGATTTTGTAATCACCAGTAGTTACTGAACTGGTGACATAATTAACAAATAACAAAATCCAGGCCAGAAATATGGAATCAAGGTCCAGAGTTGAGAACCTCTGATTTAAAAGAATACATGAATACTGTTCAGGTGTAGGAATGCATCATTCACCCCAGTCCATATATAGAAAACAAACCCCAAAAATGGCTTGTTTGAAATTTACGGTTTCTGTGATGTCACAGATAACAAATGCATTTAAGACTGACCGCAAGATTTCAGAAATTCAGATTTCAGATTTGTGGGTCAATGCT
>JBBPDA010005441.1:0-17139 GCA_037974385.1 Arnoldichthys spilopterus | reverse complement strand
TTCCTCCCAAGGTTTCTTCCTACTGCTAGGGAGTTTTTCCTTGCCTCTGTCGTCCTTGGCTTGCTCTTTGGGGGCTCGGACCCTGTTTCTGTAAAGCTGCTTTGTGACAACGTCAGTTGTAAAAAAGGGCTATATACATAAACTTGACTTGACTTTGCTGAGACCTCAGCCGGTAACTCCGGTGGAAAACAAAAGGGGAAAAAAAGAAAGAAAAGTGTGTATGTCTGTGAGAGCAAAAGAGTAAGAGGAAAAGAGTCTAAAAAAAGTCTGCGTGTTGAGCGCAAGAAAAGGAAGATTGCATGTGTCCGTGTGCTCGGCGATTAACATGGAGGCAGGAGTGAACGTGTGTCTGTGTTCGTACAGAGACCAGCGCAGAGAAGAGAGAGAGATTGTGTGTTTGTGTGTGCGTGCTCGCTTGCCTGCGCCTCCCCCTCCCCGCGCCTCTCTCTCAAACCACAGTGGAGAGACGAGGCTAGTTCTCTCAAAGGGAGGGATTATCTGTTCAAATCACACCCAAAACCTAGTTTAAAAGGTCATTAAGTTTAGTAAGAGAGAGCTTCATCTGATCCTCCAACGTGTTCCTTTGTTGGGAACGTTATTATTAGTTTCGCCGTTTCGGCGTGTTGGCCAGTTCTCCCTGGCAGTCACTTTTCTCACACGTGCTCGTCGCCCGAAAAGCGGTGTGACTCGGCGATATTTAATTCCCCACTCAATTAATTCCTTTTTAAATCCTTAATTCCCCCATTTAATTCGGGTACGACCACACTTCTACCTTCTCAGCTAAAAGCACACCCGTATTCGACCCCGTAGCGCTCTGGTCTGTGCTCTCGCCTCTCAACCAGTGGGTCCCCCCCAACAACACGTCCATTGCTCTTGGGTCCTGCCCAAAACTCCGCGCCGGTAGTGTAACGGCGCATTACACGTAGTATTCAAATGCTGTAAATGACATACTTTTAAACTAAATTTGTCTATGTTTAAAAGCAAAAAAAAAAATACTTGTACTTGTAATGTAGCTTATTACTTTAACCAAATGCATTTCGTCTATTTTGTATTTAGAGATTTTCAAAACGGAGTAAAGAGGTGATTCACAAATTAATGTATGATAGCCCAAAAGTAAAAGGAAAATGTGTCTTGCAATACCATTTAAACAGTAAAACTCAGGAACTGACTGATAACACACACACTTGGAGTAGCAGATTTGTCCCCCCCCATTGCTGACTCCATGGCTATGGTCTTGAAACCGGCGTTTTCACAGAGATGGTGCGGGTGAAGACAATGTAGGTGGACAAAAAATAATTCATCAGTAAGTGCTATTTTATCAGCACAACATGCAAACTACAGCAAGTCAAGTTTATTTCAATAGCGCTTTTTACTGACATTGTCACAAAGCAGCTTTACAGAATCCAGGTCCAAGCCCCGAGTGAGCAAGCCAAAGGCAACAGAGGCAGTGAAAAAATCCCTAAGCTGTAGAAAGAAACCTTGGGAAGAAACAAGACTCAAAAGGGGAACCCATCCTAGTCTCAGTTTAAATAGGTGGCAGAAGTTCAGTTATCTGAAGAATAGGGCTGTTTACATGGGTTCTACTCGGAAGCCAGTGCAGATTAGATAAAACAGGGGTGATGTGATCGTATCTTCTGGTTCTAGTAAGAACTCTTGCTGCTGCATTCGGGAATAACTGGAGCTTGTTTATGCACCTATTAGAACATCCACACAGAAGAGCATTACAATAATCTAACCGAGAGGTAACAAAGGCATGAACTAGGTTTTCTGCACCATGTAATGAAATTATATTTCTTAACAATATTTATGAGATGAAAGAAGGCAATCCTAGTAATGTTATCTACATGGGCTTCAAATGAAAGATTGAAGTCAATAAACACACCCAGGTCTTTCACTGCTGTGCAAGATAAAACACAATGGCCCTTCAGAATTACTGTGTGATTGGGCAGTTTACTCAGAGCTGCAAGTAGTCCTATTACGAGTACTTCTGTCTTATCAGAATTAAGTAGTAGTAGGACGTTTAAATGCATCCACGGTCTGATGTCCTTTAGATGTTCCTAAATTACATTAAACTGGTGTCTCTTGCCTGGCTGTGCTGAAACATATAATTGTGTGTCTTCGGCCTACCAGTGAAAGTTTACTACATGTTTTAAATAACATATACAAGGTGAAGAGTATAGGGGGCCTAAAACTGAGCCTTGCGGAACACCAAAGGTAGCCTGGTGCATGTAGAACTCACTGTTGATATCTACAAACTGATATTGATTGAGACAGATAAGACCTAAACGAGGAAAGGGCTGTTCCCTTAATAATTAAAAACATTTACTAGTCTGTCAAGGAGGATGGCGTGATCAATAGTATCAAAGGTTGCACTACGGTTGAGCAGAACAGGTTTATTTTACTACCTTTACCAGTGCTGTCTCTGTACTATGATGAGGCATAAAACCTGACTGGAACATTTCGTGAATGTTGTTCATAAGTAGAAATGAGCATAATTTTCTAGAATTTTTTTAAATAAAAGGGAGATCTGATATTTGCTGATCGTTCCACATCTGGCAGGGGTCAAGGTCAAGTTTTTTCAACAGGGCTTTATCAACTGCTAGCTCAAAGGTTTTAGGTACATAGCCAACATTGAGGGAAGAATTTATTATTCTCATAAGAGGTTTTATGTACTATTGGTAATATTTGTTTTTAAAACGTACAAAGGTAGGGGATCTAGGATGCAAATTGATGAATTAGTAGAAGAAATTAGTGAAATGAGTTATGTCTTTTGAAGGGGATCAAATTGTTGATCTGATAATTGAATTACCAGAAGAGTTTAGTATCAAACTGTCTGGATTTAAATTAATAGACTGAATTTTGTGTCTAATATTTTTTATTTTACCATTAAAAAAGTTTCTTGAAGTCATTGCTGCTATATATTGATGTTATGTCTGTTCCAGTACTGTCCTTATTTCTGGTTAATTTTGCGTTGGTATTGAATAAGAACCTTGGGTTGTTTTTGTTATCTTCTATAATTGTGGAGAAATAAGATGTCCTTCTAAGAGAATTTTGAAAAAGGATTCTTCTTCCATGCTAGTTGGAACACTTCTACTACTTACTTGCTTTGACGTCATTTAAGTTCTAATTTTCATGTGGTTTGTTTTGCGTGTGTGATTGTTATACCAGGGGGAAAGTTTTTTGTCTCTGATTAATTTTCTTTTAAGAGAAGCTACATTATCTAAAGAGCAGCAGGATATTGACTGTAAGTATTTAGTTACCTGATTGATTTCTGAGGGGTCTGAGTGATCAAATTAATGTTAAAAGCTTTAAGAGATTACTGATAAAAATTTTGAGCAGTAGATGATGTGAATGTGCGATTGACGTGGTAGCGTGGCAAAGTGCGTGTTTTATTACTAAAATCCAATTCAAATGAAATAAGACAATGATTTGAGATTGCCTTAGACTGTAGAACTACAACTATGTTTTCTATATTTAAACAGAGAGTAAGTATTAAATCTAGCGTGTGATCACCATTGTGAGTGGGTTCAATGAGTTTCTGTTCAACCCCTACTGAATCTAGAATGGACACAAACGCTGTTCTCAGAGGGTCATCGAGGTTATCGAAGTGAATATTAAAGTCTCTGACAATTAAAGCTTATGAGACAGCTAATTTTGTGATAAAATCTGCAAATTCATTGAGGAATTCGGAGTAAGGCCCTGGGGGTCTGTAGATGATAATTAGTGGAACTGACTGGGTAGATTTATTTTTTGTGATTACATGTAATATGTTAGTATAAAAAACTTCAAAAGCTTTAAATTTATGTCCAGATTTGGGTGTGATGCTAAGATTATCATTATAAAGAACTGCAACGCCTCCTCCTCTGCCAGGCGGACCACAATCTCTCTGGATTACTTTGCTAGTTCCTCAATGAGATGATGCGACCACATCAGTTTAACCAGCGCTTTGTTTACTAGATCAGCTGTGTTAAATTATGTAGCCAGTGGTTTCGTTTATACAGCAAAACTATGCAGAAACACATAACACACAAACCATCTCATTAATAAGGAATACTATACATTGGTCAGATGTTTTGATGCCCCAAAAATGCAAATATTCACAAACAAGTTCACTGATTGGGTTTCAGGTGCCAAAACGTATAAAGACAAGTTTTTTTTAAATGTCTGTGTGCATTTTTTTGTGTGGACAGGTGTATATTCATGATCAGCTTTGGTACCAAATGTATGCCATAGGCACCGAATGCTAGCCACAGACATAAATATTTACTAACATTTACAGATGTAAAAAACTCATTGTTATATGTTTTGGCCTCTAAAACCCAATCAGTGAACTTGCTTGTGAATATATTTGCATTTTAAAAATGGAGCATGACAAAACCTGACCAGATGCAACGTATAGTATTCCATATTAATGAGGTGCTTGCATGCGTGATCATGTAGTGTTTGTGACATACCCACCTACATAGTGATGCAATGACGAAATGCTTTCCTGACAGGAACGTTATAACCATGTGACCATGATGTTTGCCCTCTGTGCAGTGTGTTCACCATCTCCAAGCTTCATGAAATACCTGCTCTATGAGATGTTCTATTACATTTTGTGGACTGCATGAGGCTTGCAGTGTCCACAGACTTCACTTAAGCTTGAAATGAGTTCAATGCTTCTGAATTCTGTCTCTGCACAGTTTTGATGTGTATATGAACCCACTGGGTCCAGCAAACAAAGCCCTTGTTAAACTGAACTGGTCGCATCACCTTACTGAGGAACTAGCAAAGTAATCAAGTGAGCTAAGTTGCTCCTGTAGTTTGCATATCGCCCTGGTTGTAGACCAGTTACTGGTCAATTACGTTTTTTGTGCACCTACATTGTTTTTGCATCTTTCTCCATAGCCATGGAGTCAAAATTGGGGGATAACAAATTTGCTAAGCACTTTCCTGGTTTTATATAATAATGTCATTTTAGTTTACTAACACATGGACATGGGTTGAAGTTATTAACCATGACGCAGTCGGCGAGAGGAAAATCAGAGTGAGTGACTGGTGCTTTGGGCTGCTAGAGTACTCACTACAGAGTCTGTGACACAATGGCTGCTTTGTTAAAGAGCTTTTTAAGTCAAGTCAAGTTTATTTGTATAGCGCTTTTTACAACTGCCGTTGTCACAAAGCAGCTTTACAGAAACCGGGTCCGAGCCCCCAAAGAGCAAGCCAAGGGCAAGAGAGGCAAGGGAAAAACTTCCTAGCAGTAGGAAGAAACCTTGGGAGGAACCAAGGCTCAGAAGGGGGAACCCATCCTCCTCTGGTTGACACCGGATCAAATTTAACAAAAGAGAGCTGCTGTTATGGCCACAACTCACACCTGCGCCCTCGCTCCAGCTTACTCACTCGAATGCACACGCAAGTGCACACACACAAAAATCATTGTTTTATTAAAACTTTACAAGTGTTGCTGATCTACAGAGCAAAATTGTTATGAGCACATATGGATATTGTATATTATGACTGTTTGCTGTTCTATTAACTATTATCTATGTTCCTGGAGCAGTCTAAGTCTTTGTCATAATCTCCCTGCCATGCCTCTGTGTCCCTGCTACCTCAAAGTAATAATAATCCCAAAACTTCTTCAAAAAAAAAACTATACATCTATAGATACGTTTGCCAAAAGAGAAAATGGGCATAAAACAGCATCATCTCTTATTTGTAACAAAATTGCATTTTGCAAGCCAATCCCAGCTGACTGCGGGCCTAAGGCGGGTTACACCCAGGACAGGAGGCAATCCCATTGCAGGGCAACACATAGAGAGACATTTCACCATTCATACACACATTCACACCTATGGGCAATTTGTATATGGGCACAGAAAGGCACCCATAGCCGCCCAGGGAACGAAGCCAGGACCTTCTCGTTGTGAGGCTACAGCGCTTGTTACATATACCATATTCATATTTTTTGTTTTAACATTAAAATAACTCTCAACAATTAGTGTACTGACATAAATAATTAAACGTGAAGTAATCATTGCTGCTATTGACAGATGTTTCCTTACCCAATTGTACCCAATTTCGCTACTGTCCTCTGATGCTTAATGGTTAATTTTTTTGGTCAGGTTTATTTGGCAAGTGAAATTAAAAAAAGTGCACCACAATGAAAAGTGACCTCTGCATGTATTCCATCCACACATGGAGCAGTGGGTAGCTATAAACAGTCACAGGGAGCAGTGGGGCGGGATGGGACCTTGCTCAAGGGTATCTCTGTGCTGCTGCTTTTTGATTTAATTGTGCACTGTGTCCATAGAAGCTATTTCATTCCTCCCTCAGAGGGAGCGTCCAGCCAACCAGAAATACAGTAATGAAGCTCTCTTAGTCTTGGGTTTGTGGAGAGCAACTATTAAGTTTGTCCCAAAAAATCTTAAACTTAAAAAAAACTTAAAGCTTACACAACAGACCAAAATAAATACACCCACAGTAGGATTCCAACTCATTTGTTTGAAATGCAAACAAATATATAAACAATAGTATGTGTAACTCAATGTATTTAGTTTCAATATGCAATATTATAATGTGAAATTATAAGCAATCCAAATATTGTTTTTTTTCACTAGAAAATATAAGAACCAACTAGCTAGCTGTGTTGGTTGTGCCAAACCAGATAACAAGCCTCCCACATGTTTTCTTTTTGTTTTTTAAATAATTGTTACAATAATAAAATTTTGTTAATTTAAAATTATGCTTAATTATATGTCTGTAGGGTTTTTTGTTTTAAAACAAATTTAGTGCTCTGTTTTGCCAAACTTATCCACATATGCAAAAGTAAAGAGTTAATAAATGGTCATTGATTTCCCCTGTATACATTACCAATGACAGCTGACAACATCTTAAACAATTAGAGATGGTTGATAAATGAGGACAATATTTAAAAGAGGCTTTTTGGGTTGGTCTACTTGTTCTTTACAGACATGACAAATCTGTATCTCAAAGAGGTCCAGAATGCAGAATGTACATTTTCTTTGTTTTTACACATGATGGGCTAAAAAAATTCTGCAAAACAGAGAGTTCTAAAGTGTTCTTGTGGCCATGTACAGTCACATGAAGATTCATATGGTGCAGAACAAACCAAGATGGAAAGAATGGATGGTCACTGCACTAAAAAATAAAAATGTTTCTTCCTGCCTAATGCCTACATTCAAATAGAAAAACATAAGTTTAGCATTTTAATTTTACATTTTCAACCTTATTTACCTAATTAAGAATGTAGTATCTCTGAATAAACACTTAAATTAAGTTAAAGAGGACTGAGTTCATGTCTTTATGTTTAATTTAATAAAATATTTGGTCTCAGAAAAGTGCAAGTTTACAAGTGCAATCCATGGCGAAATAATGTGTACTAACCATTGTCAGAAAAATGCCAAACTCTTTGTCCATGTCCACCACATCTCCATCAGTGAAGACAAACTGAGGCTTCTTGTTTTTTTTACACTGCAGGACAATGTAGATTTGCTGAGCAGCCACCGACAGCACAGGCAACTCAATACGGTTAAACTCATCAAAGCAACCCCATGCACCAGATTGAGCCAGCCCTATGGGGAAAAAACATTTTGATCATAAACTGCTATAATACGATTAAATGAAACAAATAGCTGAAACTATATTGCATGTTCCAAATACTCTAAACGTAGTAAACTATGACATGTTTTCTAACCATTTCAACTTAGCTCAGCTCTATCAAACCCACAGTTCTAGTACAAAATAAAAACTTTGATCACCATGATTATATTTGGAGTAAGAGCAAAACTAAATAATGGCTTTGTAGATCACATTATCCTTGACTTCTGCAGATAAGCATCATTTTTTCAAAAGTACCAAAACATAATTTCTCCAATAATACCAAAACATATATAAAATGTAAGTCCTCTTCAACTTAATGTAAGTATGTAAGTGTTCATTTAGAAATACTACATTCTTACTGAGGTAAATATGTTTGAAATAATTTAAATGCTAATGTTATCTTCAGAATCAACACAATAGATATTTTACACACACACACATTATATATATATACACACACACACACACACACATACAGACATATATATATGTCTGTGTGTGTGTTGGACATTACATCTTATTTAAACATAGAAAAATACAAATACATACATCACACTAATGAAATGGTACAGCATTTTGGGTAGAGGTTTAATATATGGCTTTTTAAAAAATTGGGTTATTTCATAAATCTATATTAGTACTTATTATAAAAATGTAAAAGACCCTAACTCTAACTAAAAACAGCAGTTCATGATTACACGATTATGGCCACAAGAATTCAAATATTTGATTGGCAAAGCATCTGCAGTATTATAAAATGATCAAATATACCTTTGTAAATGCGCCCCAGTCCTCTGTAGTCCATCTGGTCAGAACAGTTGAAGACCACCACATATTTGCCCAGGCAACGGCCCATATCTTTAGTAGTCTCAGTCTTTCCTGTTCCTGCTGGACCTGCAGGTGCTCCACCCATGCTCATACCCAGGGCCTGGGACAGAGTTATGTAACATCTGCCACAAAGAACAAATTCCTTTTATATTTGTGTCTTTGAATTTTACAATTCAACTATACCATAATTACTACTTTTGATATGTATTGGTAACTGTGCAACTCAATTTAAGAAACAATATAGTGGAAAAGAAAATGGATCTAAGTACACAAAAGGAAAATATGCAGCTGAAACAAAGCAATAATATAATATTCTGAAATATCTATTAATCTAAGTGGTATTCCCTAGCTTTTTCAAATATTCATATTTAATGGTCAATTTCACTTCATACTACACAATGCATATATGGCAGAGCTTGTTGATTCATAAAACATTTGGTGAAACTTAGCAGGCCCATAGAAAGACTTCATGACATCCATTTAAACGTTCTTTGTCATAAACCAACATTTATAAAAGCTTATTCCACAAGTGTGTCATGTAGCCTTACGAATACTGCCAACCAAAAGTGTTAATTACTCAATGGATCCAAAAGCCTGTTTGAACACATGGAATCATCACTCTGTCTGGCTCCTCACCTGTCAGTAAGAGGTGTTATGACCAGTCTGTCAGTGCAACCTAAGAACTCATTGCAATAATCAAACTCCACATCTGTTATCTGTATAAGACATCGATCTGTATCTTCTATAAAGTAGAAGCGTGATTGCTTCTGCCACTGAAAGTCTGCAATAGATCGGATGTTCATTCTTACCTGTAAATAAAGTATACAAAAATGTGCCATGTAAGGTCTGGGTCTTACAAGATCAAAGCTCCATTTTTTGGTTAATCAGTATTTATATTACATGTACTGTGTATATATATATATATATAATATACTTTATACAATAATAGCATGTGTAATAAACCAATAGCAAAAAATGCATTAATAAAGGGTTTTCTTACTAGATCATCAAATATATCCTTCTGGTGCACATGTATAGTTATCAGAGTTTCATACTTGGTTCTCTCCATCTTGGTCAGATTGTGAGTGGTCATATCAATCAGTTCATTTAAAATATCCAGAAATTTCTGATTTGTTGTCTGCATGATCTGCACATTACAGAACAGGAAAAAAGTACAACACGTTTTTATCTGATATTATTTGGGGTTTTTTAACACTTGATTTATTACAAGCAGGTCCTCTAAAACCAGTATAGTGTAAAGAGACATCTATGATAATGGAAAAAAAATGCAAAAAAGAACATTCTTCTGAAGCAGAGAAAAAATAGGAGGAGAAAACTGACAATAAAGGTCTGTTTACTTGACGAATTACAGACTCTTACCATAATCATTCATTTGCTAGACAAATGTGTCAAACATGCCTTCAGTTCAGTCAAGACATGTTTGTATACACTAGCTTTTTTGATAGTGAAAAACACTTGTTAGAATGAACTGAATTGTTCTAGAAACAGCACAGGTAAATTCATAAAAATAGGGATTTGTCAATATTAAACATTTGATTATGTTGACTAATTGTACCAGCTCTATTTACATAATCCATTTTGGGATCTTTGCTATTAGATTTCAATATAATCAGGCCTTTTTTAGCTATGTAGTCTTACTGTGTGAAACCTCTCTTGGGGTGCTGTTAAGGTATTTTGGAGTTAGAGCAAACCAATGACACCTACCCCTCATATTTCCCCTAAGTGCCGGTATCAGTGTATTACCATTGTACCAGTATAAATATTAAACTTCTTAACAAACTATTTGTATATATAAAACAATACCTATTAATCTACAACTAATTAATTAAGAAATAATGGTATTGGACCGCAAAATGGTCATGTAAATTGGGCTGCTATGACTGATTTTTTGACTTTTTAATTAATTTGCCTTCGATTTTTCAAACACTTTCAAACATTATAACATGAAATCTTTCATTATTATATGATAATCTTCAGTTATGAGTGAGATAATGGTTCAAGAGAGTCAACAGAGAAAGAAGTGCAAATAGTAGTGGCAGCACTGAGGCAGGACAGGACCCCAAAATAAAATTTTACTTAGGGTTCCATAAAGGCTTAGGGAGGCCCTACCACCACACTCACTGTTTCTGCTCCAGTTGCAAGACACCAGTCTGCATCACCTGAGATCTGACATCTCTGGTCCTAATCACGCCCACAGCCAGGTTACATATCACAGCTGATTCCCCTTACAATCACTATTTAGTCTCACCGCTAGTTTTGATCTGTGTAAAGTGTTTGGTGTATATTTTGCTCCCAGTTTCTGAGCCTTTCATGTTCCTTATTGTTTAGATCTCCTGTTTTTCTAACCTGATTGTATTTTTTGATTTTGCTACTTGGATTATCTCTACTGTTCCTGACTGGCCCTGTGATGAACCTTTGCTTAGAATCTTGACACTGCATCTGGATGTTCTTTTTTGCCCCTGCCATTGATTTTGCCAGTTTTTGGATTCTGAATTTTGGACATTTATTCTTTAATATTTCTTTATTCATGCACCTGTGTCCAGAGTGATTCATCATTACATTAGTTTACATTTACAAAATGCAATCAAGTTGTTTAATCAAAAAGCTAAAGGTAATTTCTTTTTAATGTTGTCAGATCAAAAGAATTTACAAATAGCAAAATGTCGTTTTTACTGCAACTTACAAAATCAACTTTTTCAGTAAATGGACTTGTATAAAGTGAAGCAGCAAATCGGTTCCATGTACCTTTTTGTCAGTCTTACTGAGGCTAAGGGCTTCCTCTGCATCTCTGGTCCAGATGAGCTGTACACCAAGTAGGCCTACCTGAGCAGGAAACACTGATTGGAATTCTATGATCTTCAACTGTGGGTCACTCACAGCCATATGCGCCTTCCTAATAATGTCATGGATGGTCTTTCTGACCCCATCCAATAACAAGCCCAACCAGGTCTCCACATTTCCCTTAAAACATAACATCAAAAAGAATAAGTTACTGGATCTTGGCACAATTTTTGTGCATCTTGTTTTAATTGTATGAATTACACTACATTATTGTACAGCTTCTTGCTATTAAGAGATGTATTAAAAAAAAGATATACTGTAATGAATGTTCAGCTTTCAATAAAGGCAATTATTTAATTAAGGTGAATTTTCTTGGCAGTTAGCAAGTCAAACTACATCACAGTATGCCACATACAATAATTCGGCTTAGTTAATTAAATTCAGTGCTGCAGAGTGTGTGAAACCCTGATTAAAACGTATTATTTTTTTTAATTTTTTTATACACAATACATACTGTGAATATATTATGTATTGTGAAAACTTCTTGAAATATCATATCATGAGATTACATTTTTGCCATACTGCTACAAATTCATAAACCAAAGAAAGTGCTCACTTGGGCATTAATGGATTCATTCAGGTTTACAGTCTCTCCCTCTTGTGACTGAAAGCTCAAGATCTGGTCATAGTTTTTTTCATGAAACACAACTCTGTTTACATTATCAAAAAGATTTAGCAGATGAACCTGGAATGAATAAAGCAAAACAAAAGTTAATTAAAATGTTTCAATAGAAAGTTTACAGCAAAAGCCTAACTCAAACACACAAGTATTTATTTCAAAACACATGAGTAATGACACTTTTTGAAGAATCTAAAGTAATTATTTTTTATAATACAATCCTTTTTTTATAATTGGTTAATTAATCTAGATATTGCCTAAAGACGTGGATTTTCATGCCACAGCAGAATTCAAATACTGGATCTGATCAATAGACAGTATTAAAGCATGCACATCAGTGTGGCAAAAACTAGATCAGCACATCCCTACATAAAAGCATTATCTTTTTAAATCTGTTTAATGCTTACAACAACAATCATCTTCAAGAAAACACGCCTTTGCATTTATGTTTCTGTAACTTATTTGTGATGGCACAACTATCTCTCATACTTGTATGGTATGTGAGTCGGATGCCTGGCCAAGTATTTCAAGGAGAACAGGGTCAGAGACAAAGAAAAATCGTGGAAAGACAAGGCGTTTTTTCTCCAGGTATCCACTGAGTGATTTTTGGCACACTTCCAGTTGTTCCAACAGGTGAGGAAGTAGCTGGCTCAACGTCTCATCTCCCACGCAGCACTGCACTACACCGGACACTTCATGTGCCCGCTGCATGATCCTTTGCCATGCTTTATCAATGTTCTGGAAGCGCTTAGCTTCCTGGTTGCCAAAAGAAAGGGAAGAGACAAAAAACATGTTACAGTAGAGTTGAAAAAGTGTCCAGCTAACGTAAGGTTGTTACACATTATGTAAAGTTAATATGTAAAGCAAAATAATAGCTTACACTTCTTTAAAATCAATGGGTTAATCCAAAATCTTTTAAAATCTCAATTTAACCTGACCTGTGGAAGTTGCTTGGCAATATCCCCTCCAACAAACACAGCCTCCAGGTACAGCCACAGGTTCTGTACATTTAACCATTTTTCAATTACCTCAGAGCTGTTTGAAAGTTTTTGCACCCACTGCTGAATAGAGGGTTTAAAAGGAACGTTGTATCTGAAATCCGAGATTTAGCAAGAAATCAATTAGGATAAAGTTATTATAGAACATCATGGTTTAGAACAATGTTTGCCAATCTTGGTCCTGAAGGCACACTACCCTGCACTAATAATGTATTTTCATTGGCAACCACTCATTGAGTTGAAGTTGGTGAGTTAAGGCAGGGAAAGCAATGAAGTGTGCAAGCCAGTGTGCCTCTAGAACAAGGGTAGGGAAGTACTGGTTTAAGTAACTATTAGGGTACAATCTCAGAAAACAAAAGATAGCAAATTGTTACTGGGGTGGTACTTTGAAGGTTATGGCCTCAGTACCTTAAGATAGTTAAGAATGTAATTGTATCATCTTATATTGCAGTTAAAATTTTAAGTCACAATTCTCCACCTTGGGCATATTTTTAACTGCAGTTAAATTTTATTTTTCTATTTTAAAATGTTAAGTTATAAAAATACAAAAATGCCTTTGGGAATATATACATTTGGATGTTAAGAGCATTGTTTTTGAACCATTCATTACAATAATTTGTTGTTTAAATTATGTTTTTGAATGAAACTCCACTGAGAATTCTAAAAACTAGAATGTTAAGGGGAAAGCATTTGTCTTATTGAAAAACCAAGCTTTCTGATAGAAAAGTTACTGTTATATCCTGGCCCATTTTGGCCACGTGAGAACGCACTTGCACCTTTCCCCCTTCCCCGTCTCCCTCATCATTTCTCCCCCACTTCTTTATCTCTCTCTCTTTCTGCCTTGGAATTCTGTTTGCTTTTACATCTCTTCATGCCATCTCGGTCTCTGTTTACATCTATCCATGCACTTCCCTCATTATTTGTTTTATATAATTTAGAAATTTTTTAATCTTTTGCAAGACTTTTTGTCTGAAGGCCTTAAAATGTTATACAGATCTTGGCATGACTGTGTCCAACCCCTACAAACCTACAAACTGTATAAAAGAGGGTGAAAGGTTTGCTTTTTCAAATATGTAAGGGCTCTCCATGGGATGTAATTTTTTTCCACAACTGTACATACAGGAGTAAAGAGTCATTTTAAAGGACAGATGCCTAAAAATGAATCAAAATCCCAGATTTGGTCTTTTAAAAGCCATACTGACATCAGACCAGATAATGTCAAGCATATAGAAAACAGGCAGTAAATGTGTGGACATTATTGCAAAAAACAGGACAAGGTACCTATTACTCATTAGTGAGCTGAGAACCATGAGACTGTCCTCCATCAGTGCCACCTTTTCAGTAGTTTCTGAGCCTTTTAGCAGCAGCTCTCCACGATTCCTAAGCAAAGGGTAGGAGATGAGACAATTGTAAAACTGGACATTTTTATTCCTTTAACATCTAAATATTTTTTCACAACTGCTTGTCTAAACACACTGACATGTTGCATGCTGAATTTGTGAGCAGTGCTGTAAGGAGGTTTTTAAAGGTTAATGAATAATTAGAAAAATATAGGATGTGGAAAAGATGCCCTTGTTTTTGTCTCTTTGTAATATTCAGTGCCATACTAAAATAAAATAGGCATCTTGTATAATAGAAGTTAGCACTATATTGCTCCATGTGCACCAGCTGAAAAAGATCCCTCTTTGTTTGCTTCATTTGTTTAGGAGGGAGCACTTGCTAGCCTTCAATCTTCAAGCTTGGTGTCATTATGTGATGCCAGCTGCTTTGCTCTGGACAAGAATGCTCTGCAAAGAGTGGTGGCGGCCTGTAAGGTCATTAGTGCACCACTCACAGCAATTCGGGACATTTCCACCACACGCAGTCTTAGGAAGACAAAGAAAATCATGAAGGACTGTAGCCATCCTGCACGGCCACTTTTCTCTCCGAACAATCAGAACACTCACAAGAATCACAGACAGCTTCTACTCCAGTATGTCAGACTGTTTAAATGTTTAATGTTTACATTTTTTTAACTATTTTTTATCTTTGTATGTTAAGCAACCTTGGAATTGTGAAAGGCAGTATATAAATTCAAGTTATTATTATTATTATATTGTCAGTGCATTTGTCAAACAGGGTTAACTTGTATTTAACTTACTCATGTGCAATACTGTCATACACAATCCATGCTAATGCATGCAACCAAATAAAAACAGTACTGAGTGAATCCCACAGTGGTAAAAACTAGAAAAAAAAAAAGATCTACCTAAATGGTGCAAAAGTGAACTGGTGGCTACTCCACTCTGCAACCACATCTTTTAGTTTTGCCTCAATGTCCCGTTCCTTCACTGCACTGATACACACATCCTGCAGAAAAAAGGGAAATGTGGAAGATAGACAGTAACAAATGCGAACACTTGTAACTTTAAAATGAATAGCTAAATTATTATTAATAAATAAACAAATTACCTCAATATCTTCTTTGTTTTTTAAAAGTGGAGCCTCCATGACATTCTTTAAGCAAAAATTCACAGACTCCACCTCAAACCTGTGGCCTGTGATGTCAGTTAAACGTTGCCAGTGCCGAGGCATCATAGCCTAGACAAAGAATATTAGGGGGAAAAAATGACTATCCACTTTTGGTAAAAACTCCTTCCAAATAGGTCACAATCATGGTCTGTCAAAATATTTACTTTGTTTGTCATCATGGAAAGTAGAGGACAGGATTCACTAAAGTCATCAATTTTCTTCTTGAGGTCATTAAAAGCTGTCCATTCCTTCAGTGCCTTGGGAAGCTTCCTGATTCTAGAATAATGATGGTAGAGACTTAAGTAAATATTTACACTTTACCATTTTCTATATTTCTGCATAAATATTACTTAAACATTAGATTTTTAAAGATGTAGATAAAGTGAACCCAACTAAAGAAATAAGAGAAGATATTATTTATAGCACATATATGTCTTTATTGAAGAAAACTGCAAAAGTACATTAAATCCCTCCAAAAAGAACAGCTTCAACCTTGGGATGTTGGTGAGACTGTGTTTTTGTGATGTTGGTGAACAGATCACCCTTCCATAATATATCTATTGGGTTAAGGTCAAGACCTGGACTTTAACATTCCAAAATATCAACTTTATTTCAACCATCAAACCATTATTTGGCAGAACTATGTGCTAAGAGTCTTGGATGTTTTAGAGGTCCTATTGTATGACCCAACTTCATCTTGAGTCATGTACAGGTGTCCTGAAAAAACGCTTTTTAAAAAAATGGGTTCACTTTACATTTAGGACCTGTTTCATTTATTTATTGTATATATGGGTCATTTTATGAAATTTAAGTCAAGGCAACATTTCATGAGATGCATAAGAGAAAAAAGCCAAAATGTGTTTCCAAAGCTTAAAACTATTAATTCATGTCATTGTGTTTTTGTTAAAGATGGTATTTGAGAAAATACTTTTTTAAAAAGATTAACCTACTACTTTTTTAAAATAATTTTTTTAGTACATGATTTTCAAATGTGCTTAAAGATAATGTGAGATCATGTGTTCAAAGGCTGAAGCTAAACCAGAGGTTTTCAGCTAAATAGATCATTGTAAGCTTCTGTGGCCAAGGGTGTACATACTTTTTCCACAGAAGAATATTATGTGCTGATATTTTTATTGAATGAATTTTTGAAAAAGTAATTTTCCTTGTAGTTTTGTTTGAGTAGAAAACATTTATCTGTATGTACTATATTAAAGCGGGTGAAATGTTTGGTGTACTTACTTTTTCCACAGAAGAATATTATGTGCTGATATTTTTATTGAATGAATTTTTGAAAAAGTAATTTTCCTTGTAGTTTTGTTTGAGTAGAAAACATTTATCTGTATGTACTATATTAAGAGGGTGAAATGTTTGCTTAATTAAATTTCAAAATCATCAATTTCATTTAGGTATACTTATTTTTTCACATGACTGTATGTATGTAAATATGTTTAAGTGTATGCCTATGTAAACTGTACCTGTTTTGAAAATCTTGCAGTTCACCATTGATTTTTTCTATGTTGAGGTCAGCCCATAGTATGTCACTGTATCCATTAACACTGTCAATGACAGAGTTATAAAGACTGTATAGCTTGGAGAGAAGGCCAAGCTCCCTTTTTATTCGGTGAAGATCAGGATACTCTGAATAGAACAAAAACCTTTTATAGTCAGCTCAAAAGAACAACATTCAAAAATGTTCCTTAGTCTAAAAAAAGATTATAT
>JBBPDA010005384.1:4833-17146 GCA_037974385.1 Arnoldichthys spilopterus | reverse complement strand
CTCCCCGGGCGCTGTTGGTAGCTGCCCGCTGCTCCACGTGTGCACGTGTGATGGGTTAAATGCAGAGTTCACATTTCCTTGTGGTGCTTGAGTGTGTTCACAATGACAGTCACTTTCACTATATATTTTTTTCATTACATTTCAGTGTGGTGTATCTAATAATTAATACAATTACTTTACAAATTGAGATTTTATCTTAAAATTCTTAAAATTATTAGAATTGAATTTCTCTCATTTCTAAATTTCTTACTGTAGTTACTGCATTTATACCTGTCTGTGTAATTATACACACATAAATACTGTAAATGACATCTCTTTACTGATATTAACAAACCACCCACACATTAGCTGCACATGAAGGGTGCGAGCCATTGGCCATTGCTGCCAGGCCTGGCACTTCACAGATTTTCTTAAGGGCCAGTTATATATATATATATATAAACTTGTCTTTTCTTTAAACATCAGCTCGGGCAGAATCTTGGTTGAGTAGCAGCTCTTAATGTAAGACTACAGAGTACCAATGTATGTCACACTGGATAAGAGCAACTGCAAAATGCTATAAATGTATTATTGGTTAGGTAGTCCTGCTAATTTTAGTTGGAGGTTTAGTGCTGGGGTATGGTGCTAAAGAACACGAGCAGTAAAAAAAAAACAAATGAACAGTTTAGCATTTAACTGTAATTGAGGTCATGACAGCACGGGTCAGTGTTTCAGTCCCAGTCTTCCTCTGCTCTTTCCTTTTTTCCTGCACACACCTGTTATAGCATAGATCACAGAGCGAACTGCCCTCTATTAGCATTGTGTTAAAGTCATCACTGATAATAATTCCAGTGATCTATTGCTCTTGCGCAACCTCCGTTCACCCTGGACCTTGACTCTTGGTTGAGTCCTCTGGGCCTCTTCGTAATTAAAAAACATTTGTCATGCAGAATGGCAGGTCAGACCATGAAGAGGATGTTTTCAGACCACTCAGCCGAACTTACAGGTTTAATTTTTCATAACTCCCCTTGAGAGTTGAACTTTTCTTTCAGGACAATTAATAAAACATGGAGCTTGAACTTAGTGCAGGCCTTTGTTTGTCCTTGTGTAAAACGAGGAAGTCATGAGTCATGAGGATGGGTGGCCAGTAAGAGTGCAGTCGGCTTGTCTGCTTGCTGTGTGTTTTGTGCGGACACTCGCCAAGAGCAAGGAAAGAGTAGAAAGACCAGAACTGTTGGGAACTTAATAAGAAGTATGGACTACTGTTCAAAAATGTGGATTCGCTACCTTCAATAAACAAAAAAATTATTTTATTTCACATATAAAATAATTCTGGACTTTCATTTAACACGATACTCCGTGCAAGACTTGGGTTTAAGTGCAAGTAAAAGTCCGTTTTAATAAGGGTAAATGTGCAAAATCCAGAATAATTTAGGCCAGGGTCAAATAGGAGCAAGGGAGAATGGCAAAAATCACAGTGAATGTCAGGCAGAAGGCGAAAACACAGCAAACAGGGCAAGGCAAAAATCAGAAAATGCAAAAACAAGGCAAAGAATATCAGCACGGCTCAGAAACACAAGGGAATTACAAGCAACATTTCTCATGTCTCTACACCTTAAGAGGCCGTCCTAATGATCCCCAACCAGTACCACTTGGGAGGGGCGTGGCATTCCGAGGATGCAGACTGGTGATGGCCCCCCTTACAACAATGCATTGAAATGCATGTTCGATTCTGTGTGGGAGCTTTAAAAGAACCTCACTCTCTCTTGGTGGATAAGATGGCCCTCCCTCTTCTCCATGACTTAGCTGATGTAACAGAATTAGTAGAATTAGCAGTTAGTGTTTTCCTCCAAGTGTGTGGAACTGTCTTATGATGTTGCAGTAATAGCAGTTTGAGAACATTTGGTGGCGAATCACATGAATCCGAGGAAGCATGTACAAGGCTTCACTCTCCTAGTGTTGGTATCATGTGATTGAGGGAGTCTAGCGAGAGGGTGGAATTTTTTTTTTTTTTTTCCGGGAGGATTTTTTTCCTGCAAGTCTTGTCACAATTATATCACCTGATTAAACTGATCAGTTATTTCCACAGTCCCTTGCTTTCACAGCAAAAACAACCTGAATTTAGTGTGATTCATCCATTTATATCCCTCTGAATGCATGAAAAAACACACCTTTACTGAGTAATGTTTGTTTATTTGAGGGAAAGCATTGCCTGACATCAGTTATGAGCTACTAATTATTGACAACTAGCAAACAAAATGGCTAGTCAACCAATTTTGTCACTTTAAACATATTGTTACATGGTTGGAGGATATGAATAGTGCAAACAAAAAAGACAATTTGATTATGAATTGAAAATGAATTTATTTATTTTAAAAATTGCAAAAATACAATAAAACACAACACAAGAAGCAACTTGTCACTGGTGCTGCTGGAAATACATGTCAGTTCCTAATGAGACACATGTTCTTCTATGGGGTCACAAGCACAATCCATTTTTTTCTTGTATTTCAAGAACTAGTAAATCATTTCACCCCGTATATAATGCGCCATATCAGGTGCGATATTGCTCAAATAAATTGTAGAAAAATAACAGTCAAATTCATCACCAAAAATATTCTGCATATTGTATTTTCTCCTGCCAGTATGGCCGAACAACTGGGCAACCACAGAATATATGGAAATGATCTTCCAGCTGTTCTCTGCATTTCCCCCAGTACTGTTTAAAATTAAATCTGTTTGAAGATATTTTACAACCCTCAACATTTAAAATGATCTGATTCAGTTCCTCCAACAAAACTCTCCCCAAAATCCAAAGCTGGTGGAAGTTACCTCAGATCCCATTTAACCAGTCACAACATTTTATTCAGTTGTACTTTCACCAGTGATTTTAGATATGCAGAAGAGCTCCCACTATGCCGCCATGTTCCGATCGCATTCTTTATTTAGTGTTTGTACAGCTGTTGCTGTGTGTGCTCTGTTGACAGTTAATGGAAACGGTTGCATGAACTCGCTTTCATGTGCTAGATACAGTACCAAACCTCTGGTGGTGCATGTTCTCAAAACAAGGAATCGAGGCCTTTTATTGCAGTAACCAAATGACATGATTTCAGCCAAAAAAAACTTTTTGTGGTTCAGCACTAGACAGAGCAGATGATGCTGGGTTTAGAGCAGATCACCAGATGCTGAACTGCTCTGCTCATATTTATCATTAAAGTAAGTGAAAATGGCCGTGTTTATGTGCAAAAAACACTTGAACAAATCAGTTTCTGTAATAAATGTTGGATGTATAAAGAACATAAATCTTATTATTGAAATATTATTTTTTATTTATTTCTACACCAAACATTGGATGATTGTGAATAAAATATTAGAGCATAAAGCCCTGTTGTTTACATTACGGCCTGCACAGTCTAGACAATTCTGGCGATAATGGAAAAAATATTGATTATGATTATATATATGAATGAATTCAGGTTGTGTGATGTGTATACACCAGCAGGCTGTACTAGCATGTGGGATGTGCTTCGAAATGATTTAAAACTCTACAGATTTCATAAAGACACGAAGACGGATGGCCATTACACTAAGAGATGAAGGACAGAGTTTTTTTAAAGACATTAATGCATTAAAATGTAACCGATGACCCAATCTAGCTATTAAAAATGGCATTCAGATTGTGTATTATCTTCTGCATGTAGCATCTTGTTTTCTAACACCGTACTGTAATATTGTAAATTGCAATGAAATGTTCAATTGAAAAGGTGAGATCAAATTTTACAGTGGCACATGCCTAATATGATGAATTGTATTATTATATGAATTTTACAGATCTGTAGATTTAGTTTGAAGATATCAAAAATTAGACGTGTACATTGAGAAAGAAGTTAATAAATATAGTTTGTTAATAACGTCTGTACTCATTGCTGTATGTAGCCTTTAGCATTTCAGTCTACAGTGTTTGTTATTACTGAATGAATGAAAACAGGTGATCGTGTCATGTGATTTAAGCCTTTCGAATGGTAGTGTAAACTGAGATGGACGGAGTGATGGCTAGAAGAAGTGAGAGAGGTTGATGGAGAGATGCGTGTGTTCCCTCCCTCCTACAGTGAATATTACTCAGCGATAAAATGTTTCCAACCATTATAAACATGAAGTAACCATGAGTTGCAGGGTTGTTTCTCTGAATCTTAACCAACCATTACGCTTTTGCAGGAATCTCCTTTTTGGGGGCTCAGTTTGCCAAACTCCGTAAAGGCCTCAAACACCTCAACTTCTCCAGAACCTCATTGTCACCCAAAGGTAATCACATCACCTTTACATTGTCAGTCACTGGTGTATCAGTTTTGGTATCACAGTATGATTTTAAGTAGCTATTGTGAATAAAGGCTCCTTACCCCTTTGCCTGAGTACAGTAGGCAACTTATGTATCTGCGATACCATGCACCATTGACTTTGCAGTCCAGCAATGCTGCTCTAGATGCTTCAAAAATCTTGTTGTTAACTACAAATAATCCCTCCTCTTCCCATGCCTTGAGCTTGGCCCGGTACTGGCCTGAATCACTGAGAAGTCACCACTGACTCTTTCCTAGAGCCTCGCTCAGTACTGGGTTTGAGTGTAACCACTGGACAGTATTCGCTATAATGCCTAGAGTGAGCCTCAGCCTAGGACCAAACTTTTCTCCCTGAGGGCAACACATGTCACTAGTGTGGCCATTCCAAAGGTGGACACAGTTGTACCCCAACAAATAGATTCATTGATATTCTTGCAGTGTTGACACTGCTTTTTACAGTAGCTGCTGGGCATGGTGAAGTTACTCTCTACCCTTAAAGTGTGCATTGCGACCCTGCCTACTTGTTTGGCCTTGAGCAAAGGCTCTTCTCTGGAATCTCCTGTGCTGTTGGCAGCCTTCATGAGAGGGGACGGTCAGATCGCTGTGCTGGGATCTTGCCATTCTGCTGGATTTTTTGTGCACCATCATTTGGATCGTGAACCTGCCAGCAGCCCTTGCCTGAACCAACTACCGCTCATTTACTGTATTGGCACCCTGGTCCGCGTGCGCAGCGGCCGCAAGGTCTTCACTTTGCACGTTTTCTAGGTTTTTAATGTCAGGGTAGCTGCATCAACAGCCTGTTCATAAATAAAAGAAACCAAATCAAAATCAATTGGGCCTCCAGAGTGGTGCAGGGGTCTAAGCGCTGGCTCTAACATCAGAAGGTCACAGGTTTGATCCCCAGTGGTGCTACAGCCATCCATTGTCTGGAGTTCAAGAGAGCACAACGGCCTCGCTCTCTGGGTGGGAAGGATGGTCCCTCCTCCTTCCCGTCACTCAGTGTGATGCATGGGCCGTTCTCCTCCGAGTGCATCATGCTGTCCAATGAAGTTGCATTAATGGCTGTTTGAAAAAAGGTCATGTTTGACTTCACGTGACTTGTAGGCGGCACATGCTTGCCCTCACCCTCTCAGTGGTGGTAGTTATTTGACTGGGGGAGAAACCTGACACATGGGTGGAACTAAAGATGGCTAAAATAGGAAAAGAAAATTATGAATAAATAGTTAAATAATAAAAATATGTTAAAAAAAAAAATAATAATAAATAAATAAATAAATAAAAACAATAATAAATAAATAAATACAATTTCAGTTAAATAAAATATTCCTGCTTAGTACGTGTACCTCTTATACTATTAATCCTGTGTGATTCACTGTAAGAGACACTCTGAGCTGCTAAGGCTAATAAAAAGTATAAAGGGATTTCACATAATTGCTGCTTTTCTTTGCTCTGTTGAAGCTGTTGAAGCATGCACCAACCCCTCTGCGCTTAGCTCTGATTTTCATTTTTCATTTGTTACAACTGGATATTTTCGAGTGTAAATTGCCCCGACATTTCTTTGCGTTTACAGTTTAAATGAGGCACTTCACACCAGCTGGCCTTGTGTGTGTGTAACAAGACACTAATGAGCGACGCCTTACACTCTCTGGAATAGTCTGAACTGCTAACCGTTCAGTGGTTCATTTACATAGCGCAAAACTGTAAATTCTCCAAAACTAAAGTGCCCATCAAAAGCACGAATAGGACATTTACACCGTACTGTTGAGAATGAGAGCGGCTCGTTTTAGCGAAACTGTGAAACAATGCTTTTTATTTTAAGATGCTGCTCATGATAATAAAGCTGTTTATCATTAGTTTTCAGTAGAGTTTGTCTTGTCTTATGACTAAAGGCTTAAGATATGTAGATGCCCTACACAGGCCCTCCAGAAATGACACTGTTCATCAGGGTCCTCTGTACAACATGAGAGAAATTTAACCTTCGCTATGAAAAGTAAATCTGCAAATGTATTATTATTATTATTATTATTATTATTATTATTATTATTATTATTATTATTGTTATTATTAATAAAGACTATTGGGCTTTCACATTTCTAAGCCTCTCTCGCTCTCTCTTTCTATTTTTTTCGTCTAGTTGCTTAAGACTGTGAAAATGAACAGCTGCTAGTCAGCCAATCATTATCCGTTATAATGTTGATCAGCAGATGCCACTCCCTGCAACCTAAAGCTGCCCCCCCTCTCTCTTTATCTCGGTGTCTCTTTCTGTCTGTCTGTCTGTCTCGCTCTTTCTTTCTCTCTCTCTCTCTCTCTCTCTCTCTCTCTCTCTCTCTCTCTCTCTCTGTGTCTCTCTCTATCTCTGTCTATCTATCTATCTGTCTGTCTGTCTGTCTGTCTGTCTCTCTCTCTGTTTCTCTCTATCTATCGGTCTGTCTATCTATCTCTCTGTGTGTTTTTGTCTGTCTGTCTGTCTGTCTGTCTGTCTGTCTGTCTGCCTGCCTGTCTCTCTCTCTCTCACTCACTCACTCACTCACTCACTCTGTGTATGTATTGATCTCTCTTGGCTTGTGTAGCTACTTACATTTCTGGATCGTAGTGAATTGCTGCTCATAAATCACTGCAGTTCTGGTTTCTTTCACTTGACCATTTAATGGCTGGTTATTTATATGCGAGTCGATCTCGGCTTTGCATAGAAACATCTGTCCTGTGCTCTGAAATACGATCTCATGAGTTTCTACTCTCATAATCCTAAAACTAGGAAATAAATAAAGGTGAGCCATGGAAAAAGTTTTTACATCGAGCTTGTTGGTGTCTTTCTGAACTGAAGTTTTGAGGGCCTCCCACTGAACCCCCTCCAGTTTGTGGTGATTGAATCATTAGCTACTTTCTACCAAACACAATAGCTGCAGCAGCGGCTTTGCGACTAGTGAGTACAGATGGCTAATGTCTTTTCTGATGTGCCTGCTGCTCACCAGTTGAACACTTCAGCTTCATCTTCCTCCACTTATTCATTTTGTGGAGTTGTACACCCAAATCACAGTCTTGTAGGCTAGTCACCTTACTAGCTAGCTAGCTAATTAAAGTAGCCCGCTGTTTCCCATAGTGTGGTGCTGGGGGTGGAGCTTCTCAACACTGTTAGTGGTTTTAGTTTTAGTTGCCTCACATCAAGTGTTTGTGTTACATTATCCTCATGCTGAAGCTTATTTGTTTGGAAGTTTATTTCTGCCAGGAAGTGGTGGAATGTTACATTACATGACTTGATTTTTATTTATTGTGGGGATTATATTTATAATGGCATATTATCTTGAAATGTTGGCTTATTGTGTTAAAAATTTGTATATATATATTTTCTTTTTCATATTTTTGCTTTCTGTGCCAAAAACTGCATATTTTCAAAATATTGAATTACTATGTTTAAAAAAATTACATATTAAAATTAAAAATGTTCAAAAAAATTAATTAAAATTAAAAATTAATGATGTCCTCAAAATTTTGACAGTGTCAAAATAATGACTAATTTCTTGAACATTTTGTTTACTACATGATAATAGTTATTAATTTATTAAATTCAAGAATGTAAGTCATTATTTTGTGATACAAATTCAAAATGTTAAGTCCTAATTGTTAGTGTGAAATTAATAATTATAATCATCCTTCATACAAGAAATGCAGCTCAGAGAGCTTAATAAATAAATCATACAAGAATAAAAAATAAATCATAAAAATAATGTCATTATGTCTAAGCAGTCGCTGTAATTGTTACTGCAATTGTAAAGGCTTTGTAACTTGTGAGGTTTTGTCTGTGCAAAGTTTATACATGCAGAAGAACTTTAGACAACATTGTCAGGTTGATGTCCATTTCATGGGAGTCCCAAGCAATTTCCTGGCTTGCTCGCTCTCTGGTTCCGCCTTCGCTGTCAGGGATTGTTCATGTCCTGAGAAAAAAGGGAACAGCACAAAAAACAGCTTGTGGTTCCGCTCTCTTCAACAGCTGATGGCCCCTGTGCTCCTGTCCTGGCTGACAGGCGGAGCGCTATGGGAATCAGGGTGGGATGAGGCATGGGGAAAAGCATGACTATGCCTGCCAGATCTATGACCTCTTAGACCTCTCACATCAAGCTCCATATTAATGCTTCAAGTCTTAAATATTGTTAAAGGTTTTTGTATTTAATACAAATCGATTGTTTTTGGACAGGCTGATTTCTTCAAATATGTATTTTCTACTTGAATGTAGTTGAAAAGAGCTGAAGGTTTTTCTACAAGAACAGATTCCTTATAGATATGTCCTACAGATGTAGAAGATGTCCTGGCTAATCTGTGATTGGTTTTTTTGCAATAACTGGCTTAGAGAGTCTGTAGTTCAGAAACTTTGTACCTTTATACACTCTCTAGCCCTTCGTTTACCTATTTGTTTGAGCCAGTTGTCCAGTCTGACATCAGTGTATATTACCACTAGTGCTTTAAGTGATGAAGCTATGAAATCAGCATTTTAAAAGATTCTGAAATAGCTAGCTAGCTAAATTTTCTGTCATACCGGCTTGTGCTGTTACAAGTGAATGGCTAGTTCACTTTTTCCATGTCTGGTATATGTACTTTGTGTACTGAAGTAACAGTTTTCCCTTGAACACACATTATCATTATGAATGAAATGTTTGGTTCTGAGAGTTGAACCAACCTGAACACATTACATATCTTCTCATTTCTGTTCATGATTTTCCTTTATGTCTAGTTAAGTTCAGAAGCACGACAGACATGCAAATACAACTTCACTCCAGTTGAATGTGCTTTCTAATGTATTGCCCTTTCCCTGTTTGTGCTGAAGGGGTGAACAGCCTTGCCCAGTCACTGAGTTCCAACCAGTCCATCCTCAGTACCCTCAGCCACCTGGATCTCTCAGGGAACCTCCTGCGTGGGGATGACCTACCGGTAAGTGCTGCCCCCTGCAGGCAGGAAAGTGAATATGATGTTACCAGTGTTGGGGGCTGGTCTGGGAATTGCCCGCTGAGTCAGGAGCTGGGACTTGATCCTCTGAATCCTCGGGGGTTTAGGCCTGTGTGGGGATTTTGTTTCTGGCAGTACTTTGTCCACAAAGCCTGCTGACAGTATTTCTCTTGCTTTTCATCTTGTCACATTCTGCCTCCCATTCTGGGCTACTGCTCCTATCAGTTACAGCTGATTGATC
The DNA here is from genome assembly GCA_037974385.1 of Arnoldichthys spilopterus. Classification (NCBI taxonomy): domain Eukaryota; kingdom Metazoa; phylum Chordata; class Actinopteri; order Characiformes; family Lepidarchidae; genus Arnoldichthys; species Arnoldichthys spilopterus. The sequence continues at coordinate 7,654 of JBBPDA010005384.1, read as the reverse complement.
CACTCCTTGTGCATGCTGGGATATTGACAGGCATGTCTTGGTGGGGTTGTTTGGAATCAGAGGGGTGGTAAACCAGTGTAGTGTTCAAGCTGTGGCGGTGTAGGTTTGCTAAACTTCCTTCAGTGAGAGACCATGACAGATATTATAGCGTTGTGCTTCTGGCATCGTGCTGAAAAGGTTGTTTATGGCAAAGCTTTGAGCTTTAACTGATGGTCATGCTCTGATAGCTTGTGATACTGACTACCTTGGTATAAATGTATTGCATATGTTGCATAACTGTAGCTTATTTGTTGATGCACAGCTTTTTTTAGGTGTCATCAAACCCATCATTAGTGGTCAGTTTCTGCACACAGAGCTGCTTTTGGCTGGATTTTGAGAGGTGGATCTCTCTGAACCGAACAGTGATGTGTGTAAAAACTGCTGTTCCTGATATACTAGTACCACATACATTACCTTACCACTGCTGTGTCACTGTCATGCTTTGTTGAGAATGGGCCACCATACAATATCTGGTCTGAACTTAAAGGTAGATAAAGTAGCCAATAAGTGGACAGTCACAGTAAAGTAGCACTCATATTTTCTGCTCATATATATTGTTTATTGTCTATTGTCTATACTCTTTTTTAGGTTTGCAGGATTGGCAGGGTTTTTTATGGTGTGTAACTTCGCTAGTAGTATCTGAGTAGAATGGCAGCTGTTGATGGGTTTAGCTTTACAGATTTACAGATACTTTTACAAAGCACTGTTGTTCGTCGCTCTTGGTAAGAGCATCCGCTAAATGCTGTAAATGTAAAGTAGAAGTGCATACAGTTGAATGCAAATGTTTTTATATATATATATATATATATATATATGTATATATATGTATTTTTTTTTTCTCCCCAGCATGTTCAAATTGTAGTTTAAAATGTGTCCTTTCTACAGTTGGGGAAATTACTTTTGCTTAGAAAATCAACAAAACATTTGACCGGGGTTGTTCAAACTTTTACTTAGAAATGATCAAATCATAAAAGTTCAAGAGAGTTAGCAAATCGCACATTATTCTTTTTATTGCATTTTATGGAAACTTCTCTGGAAATCGGGTTTGTGCATTCTATATTTAAAGGGCTGCTTAAAGATTGGCAATCGAATCCATGAGGACCGTTCGTGTGGCCCACCATAACGTTTACCCTAACTCCAACCCTGTAAACAATAAGAGAGCAGTTATTTTTATACTGCATATCCTTTATTCATCTCTGTGGTTTTAGAATGCATGTAGTTATATAACAATGTATTCTAAAAGCTTTATCTACTGACCTTTTTTAATTTGGATTTTTTTGTCTTTTTGTCCCTTGCCCTCCATAAACATGACAAAAACTTTGTACACCCCTTGCATATTAGGTGTATATTTGATGTTTGTAATAAAGTGGATTGCGAGTATAGAACTGCTAATCAAATACTGAAGGTATCTTCTATTATCTAAACCGCCAATCAGGAATCATCCAATTTCTTCTGTGTAATTGCAGCGATCACGTTAGGACCACATGATATACACAATGATTTAGTTGGTACATGTAATCAATTTGATTTGAACGTCTGTACGTCACTGTGGCAAACGTTTTTTGTCGCCTTTTTCCTGCAGAATTTTTACAATTTCCTTAGCCAGCCAAACAGCCTGAGCACCCTGGACCTGTCCAATACTGACTGCTCTCTGGATTTGGTGAGTTCCACATCTTAACAGGCTTCCTCTGGTTCTGAACATAGTTTGATTAATGGGCTGGAGGTTTAAATTAGCAAGTTAATGAATATATTAATCCAGCACCTCTTTAGAAAAAAATGTCCCAAAAAATGTATTTAATGTCCCATGAACATGAATAATTGAATAAACTCTGATATGCTCTAGTTTATGGGTGTTTAAAATATTTTATACTTCTGTACATTTTTAACATTCCAGCTTTGCTCAGCGCTTCTAAGAGGATCTGTCCAGCATCTCGCCGTTCTCAACGTGTCCAAGAGCGTCTTTGCCCACAGGTAAATGCTTTAAGCTGACAAACGAATTGTCTTTACATCTTTCAGTCATTGTGTGTTCAGCAGAACAGACACTGACATTTCTATGATGGTTTAAGCTGCGTTAAGCTGCAGTTATTAACACACCACTGGTTTTTTTTTTTTGAGGGAGGACAGGTAAATGAAAAGCAGTTCAGATTAGAAATGTTACATGTTGCTAATGCAAAATGCTTTTATGCTGATGAGATGACATTGTCAACCTCATGTTTGAGCCAAGCACTCTCTCGCAAAGTGTGGATATGCCTACCAGATTTGGTGAAAGTACGGTCGCCATCATACACAGAGGTCATTCAATGTCCTTTACATAGATAACTTAAGCATAAAAGGAAAAGTATGAAATTAAATTAGGAATAAATTCAGATTGCAGGAAAGGAGAGTGAAAAACTGCATGATAAAATGACAGAACAGTAAAAAAGTGCAGGATAAAAATTCAGAAGAGTGAAAAAGTGCAGGATAAAAATTCAGAAGAGTGAAAAAGTGCAGGATAAAAATACAGAAGAGTGAAAAAGTGCTGATAAAAATACAGAAGAGTGAAAAAGTGCAGGATAAAAATAAAGAAGAGTGAAAAAGTGCAGATAAAAATTCAGAAGAGTGAAAAAGTGCAGGATAAAAATAAAGAAGAGTAAAAAAGTGCAGGATAAAAATAAAGAAGAGTAAAAAAGTGCAGGATAAAAATACAGAAGAGTAAAAAAGTGCAGGATAAAAATACAGAAGAGTGAAAAAGTGCAGGATAAAAATACAGAAGAGTGGAAAAAGTGCTGATAAAAATAAAGTA
>JBBPDA010005346.1:0-17151 GCA_037974385.1 Arnoldichthys spilopterus | reverse complement strand
CACACACACACACACACACACACACACACACACACACACACACACACACACACACACACACACACACAAACAAATGTAGAGCAGCTCACAAATGCACAGTAAAAATACTCATAAAGACTAACTGCACTTCCTGGCAGTAGTGTTAAAGAGGAACATGGCGAGAGAGGAAACCGGAGCATTATGAGCCATTAAAATAAAATCTATATTCATCATGTGCGCATTAGTGCAGTGGGCCTGAGACCAGTGGACAGATGGCTGAAGGAGGGGGCGGGTCTCAAACTCACTGGCATAATCTATGAGACACCCTGCGGTGCGTTTCTTCAGCTGGTGAGTGTGTGTCCCTGTTTGTTTTCCTACATTTTCAAGACAAAAACTGTTCTGAGTTTGTAGAAAAAGCCGAGAAAACCCGAGTTAACCTACATCTAACCAAAAACACCTCGAAAGAAAGAATACAAAGAGAAAAAAAGACTGGATGAGGAATCGAGCACACGAGGAACAAAATGGACTATGGCTCCGAGTGCAAACCTGAACCTGATACTTATTTTAAATCTTTACTTTTATCAGCACTTTTACACTCTTCTTCCATTTTCTGATTTTATTCATAACTTTTCATTTCATGCTTATTTTATCTCTGTAAAGCTCATTGAATGACCTCTTGTGTATGATGTGCCACCAAAAAAACTGGCCTTACCTAAAATATACACAAACCTGGGAAACATTTCAAATCTGTGGTGCGTAAATTCTCTTGAACATTTATACAAACTGATAAAAGGTAAAAGAAATGATTTTTAATGTTTTGGCTGAACAACTGGAATGTATTACGCAAATATAAACAAATGTCGAATTTGACGCCTGCAACACATTTAAAAAAGGTGTCAAAATAAAAGTAAATGTTTCTAGGATTTTCAGTTTGTGCCACTTTGAACCATTCCACAGTGCGCAGGTGATCTGGACGCAGATGAGGGGATCATGACTGTGTACAAAAAGGAGCTTCCACCAAAGGCTCTGCAAGCAAAGATGGGTCGTGGCTCCGCCCATTTGTGCCAAACGTCATGAGAGTTGTCAGTTCAGCAAAAGCATTTCTCACAAAGAACTGAGGTATTTCATCATCTACAGTACATAATATTGTAAACAGATTCATGGAATCTGGAGAAATCTCAGCCCCTGTAGGACAAGGCAGTTATATGCTACAGGTTTAATAGAATTAACAGATTTTCCTCATTTTTATATTACCAACTTTTCTGTAAACAGGGATTAAGTGTATTAGTGTAGTATTAACACACACAGACACACACACAGAGACACACACATGTACATATATATAGAATGAATGCATGACTCCATGTCCTGACAAGGTATAAAAACAAACCTGTGTGTGTCTTTTGTTGCCCAGTCGAGAAGATGTAATGTACAAACCCCCCCCAGTGATCTGTTAGTTTAGGGGAACATAAACCTCCCTCACTTTCTCAGTCTCTAGGGAGCCAGCTGCGAGAGACAGAGAGAAATTACGTTTTTCTTTTTCGTTGTGGTGGGAGGCTCTGCCTTAGGCCCTGAGAAACGGGGGAAGGGCCTGGCAGTGGAGGGTTAAAGCGAGTGGAAGAGGGATGCAAACTGAGCAGCATCCTCCTCTGCTCCCCTAAGACGCCTGCTGAGCGGCTAATTGCATTGATCTGATAGTTAGACTGAGCTACTGTAGGCCTGCAGATACAGTACACACACACACACACACACACACACACACACACACACACAGCAGTGTCAGACAGGGGGAAACAACCATATGTCTGTCCAGGAAGGTACTTATTCCGATCAGCCATAACATTAATACCACCTGCCCATCATGTGCCTTACCTGCCGTTCTGAAGATGCTCTGACTCGTCTAGAACATCACTTGTCAAAGTGGCTCACATCCTTACGCTCCTGCTTCCAGCACACCGACTTTAAGAACTGACTGTTCACCTAATGCCTAAAATACCCCAATCCCCTGACAGGTGCCATTGTAATGAGATTACTAGAGAGTCAAATGCTACTCACATCACCTGTCAGTGCTCTTAATGTTTTGGCTGATCTGAAGCACAGTATATTTACTTCCGGCTCAAAAAACTCATTTAAACTCACTGAACTGAAAGCGGACTGCTTCTTCCACAGTGCTTCTCCGCAGACTCCTCTGATCCATCTCTCCACACACACACACACACACACACACACACACACACACACACGCGCACGCACATCTATTTTAAGACTGTGAGTAAACTCTTAAGGATTAGGTCTGGGAATGACTGAGTATCAAAACATTTCATAACCACTCATACAGCACAGATTTCACATTAAAACCACTGCAAACACACACACACACACACACACACCCACAGATTTATATATCTATAGCCTTACACAACATGCATATTATTGCTTCAAAAAAGTAACTTTACAACTTTACAGCTTAAGTAAGATATGTTTTTTGCATAAATTAATGGAAGGAGATTTAATTTAAATTCAATTTCTATTGGTCTGTTAATCTTGAAACTGTGACACCGTGTGAGGGGCATCTCATAATATCAAGTTATATAGAAACCAATTCATTAAAGCTACACATTTATTATTAACGTGTCCAGCGCTGCCGAAAGAAAGTGTCTCTTCCAGCCTGCTGTGTTAGGGTAAAAATTCTCAATGCACAGCTGAATTAAACCATTTTTCCTTCAAAAAGGGGACACTTGGATATGAAAACAAAGGAAAAAATATTAAATACAACGCTCAGCAAACAGTTTCCTCCAGGTGAACTAGAGTTTCCACTTTGGTGTAGCTTTTGTTAGTTTGCTGCTCATTGATTTTATCACTGATTCCCACTGTCCAGAGCAATCAGCTGAACTACTGATAATGCTGCATCCACATTATGTTCTGCCTGTACATCAATCAGCCATAACATTAACACCGCCTGCCTAAAATTCAACACTCCACACAACCTGCACAATCTGGAGATGCTCTAACTCAGTCATCTAGAACATCCCTTGTCAAAGTGCCTCAGATCCTTATGCTCCTGCTTCTAGCACCTTAACTTCAAGAACTGACTGTTCACCTGCTGCCTAATATACCCCAAGCCCCTGACATGTGCCATTGTACTGAAATAACTAGAGTCAGTGTTAATCACTTCATCTGTCAGCGGTCTTAATGTTATGGCTAATAGGTAAAAGTTAAATATGTAACAATTTAGCACATTCTCTTAGACAGCACTGGTCTGAGCGCACGGATTCTGGGAAATCGGAGTGTGTGATATTGCACCCTGTGCTGCCCGAGGCACTGAGATGACATTCCTCTGTGAAGAGCCGGCAAGGGCAGCACAACTGAAACACAGAGCAGGACTGTGGAAGGAACATCACATCACAACATCCAGTTCCTCCATCTCTCCCCCTTCGGCTCATACACACTCACACCCTTCCCCTTTCCTGGGCTACACACTATCAGCCCATCAACCCCCAGTCGACTTGTACAAATCACGGTCAGCAGCTTTACCCTCAGGCTTGGCTTCCACCTTCAAAACAGTCCCACCTTCAAAGAGGAGGCACCAATCAGCCATAACATTAGCACCACTGACAGGTGAAGTGAGTAGCATTGACTCTCTAGTTATTCAACTACAATGGCACCTGTCAGGGGGGTGGGATATATTAAGCAGTAGGTGAACAGTCAGTTCCTGAAGTCAATGTGCTGGAAGCAGGAGCGTAAGGATCTGATCCACTTTGACAAGTGATTTTCTAGACGATTGAGTCAGAGCATCTCCAGAACAGCAGGTCTTGTGGAGTGTTCCAGGTGTGGTGTAGTTAGTATCTACCAAAAGTGAATCATGGGCATCCGAGGCTCACTGCTGCCCATCTGGTCTGATCCCACAGAAGAGCTACTGTGGTTTAAAAACTGATGCTGACTCTGATGGAAAGGGGTCAGAACACACAGTGCACCAAAGTCAGAGCTGTTTCAGCAGCAGGAGGGGGGCCGTCTCCATGGTTATGCTTAGAGGCAGGAGAAAAGAAATGGATACAGTGCAGAATGCAATACTTTTTGGAGCAATATCACATATGATATGATATGACGTTGGCCAAAATCAATTATGCAATTCCTGTTTTATTAAGTGTATTAATTCTTTCTGAAGATTTTAATTCTTTTAATTTGAATTCTTTCTGTGTATTTTAATATGATCATCATGAAAAATGGCATCAAATATTGATATTTACGCATCGTGACAGCATCACGTCCTTTGGCTGACATCACCAAAATCCCCCTGCACTTCTCTCACTAATCCTTCTCCCAGTGACACAAGACAGCAGTCTTTCACTTCCTCCACCGATAAATAAACCTATCAGCAGCGATGCACAGTCATGAACATGTCCCTGCCAGCAGGCGTTCATGCACACGCGCTCGCCCGCGCACCACCCAACAGGTCTGCTATGACTCAGTGCAGCTCTGAGTCATCTCTAGAACACAGCAAGTTCCAAACCCATAGCAGATGTTCATCTCTGCGCTGAACGCAGCATCTGAAGTATGTCTGCCATGCACCAGGCCCTCTGAGGTGACTGACCGCTCGGTGTTTCAACCTACAAATGCTTTCTTGCATAGCAACTGTTGCTAGGCTGGACACACTTTAAAAAACGCTGAGAAAAATCCCATCCAGCCTAGTGAGAGCGAGCAGAACAGCACAGTGTCTGTTACTGTGATACAGATACACATAACGGAAAATGGAGCTGTGAGCTACTCATCTCCATCAGTCCGCCCGTCCATCCATCATCCATCCATCCATCGGGGCAGTGGTGGTGTAACGGTTAAGGAGTTGTAATCCCAGAACGGTACAAGCACCACTGAGGTGCCGGGAGCAAGGTGCTCTCCCCAAGCACTGCTCCCCGGGCACTGCCCACGTCAGCTGCCCACTGGTGGGTTAAATGCACGATGCCAATCACTCACTCATATTCACCCATCCGCAGGGGTATGTATGTTCGGGTTTCCCTGATCAAATGGCATGTTTCATTGATTCGTGAAAACCCCACTTTTGCTAAAACATGATTTTCTCACACATACACACACACACACACACACAAACAGACACACACACACACGTTACATTGACTGAACCCCATACAGCCAGTCATTCACAGCCAACCCCAGCCAGTCCATCAGAGTAGAAGAGAGAACCAATGCAAAGTTCACTGAGATAATAAACATTTCGTGGGTAAGAGAAGGGTCTCTGAAGCAGTCACCAAATATAGGGTAGACTGTCAACTTCCTTACTAACATTATTAATTAAGAATAACAAACATAATAATAATAATATTAATCTCTAAAGCATCTTTCATACCTTTATATTTTATTTGCAGCTCAAACTGCTTCACACAAACAAAAACAGAAATGTCAGCAAGCAAAAGTAGTGTATATATATATAGTCATTTATAAATACATTTTTAACAGATTAAACAATTTTAAGAGATTAAAAAATGAGAGGATAAATTATGATAAAACAGGAACATTACAATAAATAAAAATCTGAGCTAATAAATAAACTGCAGTGATAATAAAAGTAATAATTTAACAGAGAAATAGTCTAAATAAAAATGTTTAAGCCTGAGGAATGTTATGTTAAATAGGTCGCATATCTCTGAAGTGAGCCTTATGTATATAAAATGCTTTAACACTACTCACGAGCAGGCTGTGTGTAACCCAGTGTTTCTGGGCCATCTGCTGCACCGGTGCAGTTTCCCATCATGCACCTGTAGGATCTGCTGATGAGGGTAGCGTTTTATGGTACAGTAATTCCTTGTTCACGCCTCATTGTAAAAGTGGTCTAATCTCGGTCCTGTTCACACTACACAACCTCAAGACTCCGATCACAGTCACACAGTTGTGTAGTGTGAACAGAGCAGCAACGGGGCGTCACCACATACACCACCTTTTAACACCACTGGTCCGCCTGCACTCAGCTTTGATTCTGCGTTTACCCCATGGTGGGATAAAGACTGGAGAAAGCCTGATGGTCCATTACTGTCCACCAGCTCCAGCAACAGCAGCACATCATGACATTGGGCAGCATAACGTATACGTGCAACAAAACCAGGTTCTTATTGCAGTGTTAACATATATAAAGGTAGCATGAGAGAGGGAGCACAGCATCCTGCTGTATCCTCTCTCCCTCTCTCTCTTAATAAGCTGAGTGGAGAATAACAAGAGTCCAACTCAGCAGCCTAGATCAATCAGTGTCTGCTGCTGTCTCAGAGAGAGAGAGAGAGAGAGAGAGCGCAATTACATAGATTCACATTAAAGTACAATCTTACTCAGCTTTAATGGGATACAAAAAAGCCCCCTACCCCCCCCCACACACACACACACACACACACACACCTTGTCTTATCAATAGCAGTAAATGAGCATTGTTTCGGCTCCTTTTGTCTTGATGAAGACACATCAGCCTTTCACTGCAGCACTGACTGCAGGCAAGTGTGTGTGTGTTTGTGTGTGTGTGTGTGTGTGTGTGTGTGTGTGTTTGTGGACACTGCTGGTATTCACTGCTGAAATCCCCCTCTCTCCTTTCCAAACACTAGAAACTCCAGACTGCATGACATCACATCTAAAGTCTTCGCTGCCCCGCCCCAAAAAACACAAGAAGAACACAATACAACTCTGGGAGAAGTTAACACTCACCTGCACACACACACACACTCACACAAGCACAAGCCAGGGACCAGCCCATTTAAAATTTTATTCTAAGTCACATGGATGGAAGAAAGGAAGGAATTTTTGTTTAGGGATTGTAATGTATTTTCAGAGTCAGAACCTGGAGAACGGAACCTCACTACATCAGAAAATCCCATCAGCTTGATGGGAAAGGTGCACTAAAGCAGGGGGAACTAAAAGTGAGCAGGATAAAGGGTGGAGGGTTTACACACACACACACACACACACACAGTGTGTGAAGAGAGGATGCTGAGTACAGGGAGAACAGAGGAACGGCAATAAAATGGATTCAAGATCTTCCCACAATGCAACAGGGTGGCTCTATAAGACTTAAGGGCATAGTCATGTGAAGAAGTCTATGCACATGTGTGTGTGTGTGCATGCGTGAGAGAGAAATGAATGTAAGACAGACACAGGCAGAAAAGAAGTGGGGAATCTGAGGATGTCTGAGTGACTGATGGAGCGTCTAAGTGGGGAATGGCATGTGTGTGTGTGTGTGTGTGTGTGTGTGAGAGTGTGTGTGTGTGTGTGTGTATGAGATAAAGGTTGGCAGAGTGCTTGCTCTGGCACGAACAAACACATCCCCCATCAATCCAACCCAGCACACAACATAAGCCCCCCCCAAACCAAAAAAAAAAACCACCTGTATGTGTGTGTGGATGTGTGTGGAGCTCTGATTTACAGGGTTAAGTAGACGTGAACTGCTGTCACCACTGCACAATATTAACGGCCCACTAATGCGTCTAACCTGGCTGCTGCTCCATCACCTGCTAGTTACTTTAACGTCTTGGCTCATATGATGAATAAGAACTGTCTGAATGTGCCCAGCATGCGGAAAAGAGTGTACAAGCTTTCTTTTTCTTCAAATAAAAACAAACACATCATCAGACACAATGAAATACATGTTCTAGGGAACGGCACCAGTCAAACAGCCAGAGCACGATACATCGTCTGTACATCACTGTTGCAATATCGTCCTCTGCAATACTGAGATCGCAGAAGGCTGCAATATGCAAATGAGCCTCTAACCAAATCACAGATCTTCTCTGAACTTCCAAGTAAAGGGGCGGAGCTACTAGGTTGTAAGCAAAATAAGCAGATATATGTAAATATGATGGATTTGTGACATCTTAACAACGATGATATGAAAATGGGCTGTTTTGAAAGCTTAGTTTCCATATGTTGACTGTATGGATGAGGGGAGTGAATGTACATTGTGGAGCTTTAACAGTGTTTACACGACATGATACAGAACCTGTATTATAATGAAAAACATCGCAATCCCAATATGTAACGCTATAATTACAATACTGACATTTTGTATATATCGTGCAGCCCTTGCACCTGTCAGGGGGGCGGAATATATTAGGAAGCAAGTGGAAAGTCATTGAACAAACAATAGTATTGTTAAAGCTTCATGATGTGTGTTCACTCTCCCCCCTCCACACAGCACATATACAGAAAATATGTACTGGAAACAGGAAATATGGGCACGTGTAAGGATCTGAGCCACTTTGACAAGCGCCTTATTGCGATTGTTCTAGATGATGGAGTCAGATGATCTCCAGAACGGCAGGTCTCGTGTTGCAGTAGTTAGTACATACCAAGGAAAGACAACCGGTGAATCTGCAACAGGGTCATGGTCACCCAAGGCTGTGGGGAGAGAAGGCTAGCCCATCTGGTCTGATCCCACAAAAGAGCTACTGTGGTTTAAAAACTCTGTACAGACGGTTCTGTAACCTTTTCCAACCTGATGAGCAATGACAACCCGTATTCTGTGGTCCTCACTCATGCCTCATTGCCTCAGAAAGTCATTTCACCTTTAAATTAACTTTCTTAAGCTTAAAAAATTATTTTTATCTGACCACTTAGTTTTCCTTATAATCAAGTACGCTGTTTTTGTTACTGTGGGCGGGGCTAATCGACTACAGACTGAATACGTAAATATGAATATGTAAAGGAGATTTTTTTACAGTTATAACAAACTTAAAACTAACTGTTTATGCCGCTTAGTTTACATTTATGGATGTATGGACCCTGGAGAGTATGGTACAGTATGGGGAAACTATTCTCTAAAATTGTCCGTTTAATTATGATCAGTAAATAAAAAACAAAAAATATGTAAAAAAACTGAAATCTCTGCACTGTGATCTCTCTCACTTTAAGCTTGCATGAGGCTGCTGTAAGGATGTATGAAATAAAAGGACAATGGGTTACTTCTCTTTCTTCCCTTAAAACAGAATGCACAACAACAACAACAATTATTATTATTATTATTATTATTATTATTATTATTATTATTAACATTTATATAATGCCTTTCTCAAACCCAAGGGCTAAAAGATTCCTTTATAAAAAGCAAGCATGAAGGAATGAACAACAGAATGAATTAACAAAAGTAATGACGCCCTCATCTGCGTCTTATTTGTTAATTATTCTGTCTCAGTGTTTTCCCCTCACTGTACCACTAGATCATAGTGGAAATGAGGATGTAATCTCAGCTCTTTAAATAACAGTTAGATTTACAGATCAGCATCTGTCCTGCAGTGGGAACATGTGCAGCTGTTCATGAGCAACACCCAGATGAAAGGAGCTAATGGAAAAGAATAACCAAACAAACCAGCGTTAAATAGAGAATTACAGCACTGCAGCAGTGCGAGCACGATAAATAATAGATGTTGCACATTCTCATTATTATGGAAAACCTCTTTAGAAATGAAACAGTCTGAATTCTCTGCATCACAATAATGATAGTCGTAATTCTAATGGCTGGAAAAAAGCAATAATAGAAAAATTTCATTTCCAAGGAAGTAAGAGAGCATTAGTGAAGGCACCTCAGTGATCGTGCTGAACACCAGTTTATCAGTGATGCTCCTGATGTTGGAATTGTATTATACTGTATATAACATAACTGTCATAAACTTGTCGCAACTTCATGTTTATAATATGTTTTATACACCATTTAAAAACCCTGCACTTTAAATTGTGTGAACATTTTATAATGAATGAACCAATAGAAAAGCACCAGGATAAAAGAGAAGTACTATAACATACACTTCTTATTTACATAAACATACATGAATTCACTCTTACAGGAATGTAGTTTTTGTTTTTTCTATGATGCTACTATTTCAAAGATGGTTTTGTTACAACAGCCATGACATTTGAGAATCCAAGTCTTAAAATATACCTAATATCTATTATAAACATTTAAAAACATATATTTAACACATTCAATATTAATACTTACTTTTTTAATGTTATTTTATAATTTTGAAAATGCATTTAATAGATTATTTTTGGTAAATGTGTCTACTCTAATAAGATTACTTCTAAAGTCCAAATGATGGACATGAAATGGTCATGTAAAAATAAATTGTGACCGTTTTTGGTAAATAAAACCCCTTAAATTTCATAATTGGACATTTCATAAAAAGGATATGGCCCCTGGAATACAAATACCACTGCAAAACTGAACAACAGAAATGCTAATTGTTTTATGTCCATACTGTGCAGTGCTAACACACATATATACACATAAATAAACATCAGACTCCTCTTTAAACACACGAGGCATAAAACCCCATCGTACCTGTCAGATCGTACTTCTATCACTGTCCACTACCAGTAAACACACTAGTGTGGGCCAAACATGTGGGGAATCCCTGACACAGCTGTCTCCATCCACCAGCTGTCCAGCTCCGCCCACACCAAGCCTAGCACTCCCAAGTAACTGTTACCACAGCAACGCTCTAAATAATGCAAAGCACAGTGCATGCTGGGAGCACACATAGATCTGCATCACTCCAGCATAGAGAAGTTTCAGCTCCACATACACACACAGTCTAAATGACCAAGTATAAACACATGCTAAACACACATCTTGGCTTACCTTTCTTCACCTCAGCGTAACACCACTGCAGGACAGAACAATCTGAGAGAGAGTGAGTGGGGGAGAGAGGGAGGGAGAGAGGGAGAGAGGGAGGGAGAGAGGGAGAGAGTGAGAGTGAGAGAGAGGGAGAGAGGGAGAGAGAGAGAGAGGGAGGGAGAGAGAGAGGGAGGGAGAGAGAGAGAGAGGGAGAGAGAGAGAGAGAGAGGGAGAAGAAGAGAGACACAGACAGATTTAATATATTTATATAACACTCAACACCACAATACAGATTTCTGTTCAACTTAAGAAGGAAGAGAAAAACAGCAGCGAAGTTAAAAAGAGAAGAGTAAAACAAAAGACATGAAGAAAAGAGAGAACAGGAGAAAAGGAGAAAAAATAATAGAACAGAGAAAAAAAGAAAAGAAGAGGAGAAAAAGAAGAAGAGAACCGAGGTAAGGGAAAAGAGGAGAAGAAGAGAAGAGAAAAAATGCAGAGAAGATAAAAAAAGAAGAGAAGATGAGATGTGAAGTAATTCTTCCTGTCTGAAATGAATTGGGAATAAATCCACTTCACTAACAGTGATGAACACTACAGTAAACACTGCATTAGACAAGGTTCTGGTTTCTCCTGTCGTCCTGCAATGTGTGTGTGTGTGTGTGTGTGTGTATTCAGGAGACATCTTAAGCTCCTTATTCCCCATCAGGGGTCCCACACTGTTTACACCCAATACATCCTCCAGACAGCAGATTTTCATTCGCTCTTATTCGCACACAAGCTCACACTGCTTCTCACACCGAGATAACGCACACACACGCACAGCCAAAAATAGCACACAGGTCAAAATGGGCCAATAAATCTATTGCAAAGTCCCTCAAGACCTGAGCTTTCCTATTCCAGCCACAGCTCAGTCTGCAGAACCAGCTCCTCGTGCTCTTACAGCAGCTCAGCAAAAAACACAAAAGATACACACTTTTCCTGATCAGCCCAAATATTCTCAATGGGGGGATAACAGATCTGTTTGGTCCACAGTGACGGTTTGTTTTGTCACTGGTGGGGGATTCAGTTGGTTAATGGAGGTGTACTTTTACATTTTTTCATGACCTGAAAAGTAGTTACACTTCATCCACTTATGAAAACATTGACCCCCCCCCATCCCCCACTTTGTGATTGTACTGTACTTTATCCTTCTGTTATACAAAAGTGCTCTCAAACTTTATTTCTTTTTGAGCTTTCGGCCACAGCTGTTTATTTCACTGCGAGCTCATGCTGACAACACCCTACAGATAAACTGCTGCCCCCTTCAGGTTAAGCTGTGAACTTGCTGAGCTCTGAAAATATAAACAACAAAAAGAAATGTTCAATAAACATTGATAATGTAAAATAATTGTCACATTAGCAACCCTACTAAAGTTTACTTAACAGCCAATGATGCTGCAGTTAGATAATTCATGGTCAGCACACTTGCCTGTTAGCGATATTAGCCTCAGGGTCTTAGGGTATTAGACATGGGTCTCGACTCATGGGCTCCGTTTGTTGTAAGGGTTTTTTTTAAAGCACATAAGCAAGGATTAATGACTTTACTTCATAAACCATTAAGTCAAAGTCCACCTCTCAAGCACGTCAGGTGTGGGTGTGAAGTGAGAACAGAGAAGTGGAGACAGACGAAACCAACACCTTACAGAGAAAAGAGAAGCACAGACGGAGAGAAGCTGGCTAAAATCAATGGGCCTCTTTCATATATTCATGTACATTCATTTTGTGAACACTCACAGTGGTTTAGGTGTTTAAAATCTAAGGGAAAATGTAGAGTACGTGTCTTTTTTGTCCCCTGAGGCCCATTTAGGATGTTTGGTTTGGACATCAAAAGCAGGTGTAATTCATTTTTACATGCATTTTTCCAACCTCTGCATATCCCTTTAATTAAACAGCGTGTTTTGTGTTTTCGTTCAGTCTGATATAGTAAATGACCTCTGTTCTAATCAGATGCCCTTCAATCCAAAGTTCAGGCTTCACTTCTTATCACTTCAGTGAATAGGCACAGCTGCACCTGCTCTAGGCTGAATAGGTGTAAATGCCTTGGACTTTGTGACATCACAAAAACTAGTTAAAACATTTTTTTTAACAATACTTAAAGTAAAAGTGACTGTTTCTTGTTGTGAACACACCCTATTACACAAAGTGCACCACGACAAAATGTGACCCCTACATTTAACCCATCCACACTTTGAGCAGCAGCAGCTATCAACAGCACCCAGGGAGCAGTGTAGCAGGACAGTACATTGCTCAAGGGAACCTCAGTGGTATCTGGGACCTTCTGTTCACAAGGGCAAGGCACTAAAACACTAGGCCACCACTGCCCACACTACATCAAATTCGTCGAATCTCAAAAAATTAGCAATAGTCAGTTTTCTTTCAGACGGTACAGACTATGACTACGATGGTAAATGACTATTCTGTCATTTACCATCTGCTGTGTGCAAGATTTGCCTTAGTAAATATATTCTGGCAGCAGCTGACTGATCTGAGTGGGATGTAGACCAGTTATTTATTCTAGGGCTTCACAAGGAACTATACAGTATATAAAATAAGTTAAATATTTATACAATAAGAAAAAGTTATTTAATATTTAAGAGAAAGTGAAATATTTTGAGAAAAAATTTATTAGACAATATTAAACAAGATTAAATGTAAAGTGGTGAATACACTTTACAAAAAAGTGTTCAGCATCATTGGTAACTACATATTAGTTATCACATGTCATATTTCCATGTTTTGGCCTTTTTTTGCAGAGAAATTCATGATCACGTATCTAGGATGCTTGTATTGTGAAGGACTGAGTGGCACAACAAGCCTATGCTGAGTAAGTGTTGACGCCCCCAACACTGGTCATGTGAGAGCACCTTTATGTTCCTCCTTGCGTCCCACAGCGCTGCAGAGTTTCACTGTTCCCTGTCCCAGCGCATCTGATTCAGCTCAGTGCTCCATTACCAGTCGGTGAGCTGGATCAGGTGTGCTGAATAAAGGCATACCTGAAACCATGCAGAACTGTGAGCTACCAAGAGCAGGGTTACACCTGGCCCAGGAGCAGGAACAAGATACACGGCTTCCTTCTGTAAATAGGTCAGAGCTGAGCTGAACCAGAGGGGGCGTTGTGGAGACAATTCTGTTATTCGGACAGTCTGAAAAGAACTGAAGCCACAAATGCTTGAACATCACCACTCGAATTTAAAACGGACATGGAAATGAGGCCTATGCACTAGGGCTACACAGTATTGTGATCATAGTGCTACATATTGCAAATATTATGCTTTCCAATGTGTTAAAGTGTCTGAATGACTCTCTAATTAAAAAAGTGTAAGCACTGTTAAAGTTTTACTCCCTCATGCATAGTCCAAACATGGAAGCTAAGCTTTAAAAACCATGGTATTTGTGAGGTCACAAAATCAACACATTGACATATAGGTCTCTTTATTTAGCCTACAACAGTTTAGCCCTGCCCTATTCACATGGACGTTCTGTGATTAGACTGAGGCTTATTTGCATATTGCAGCCTTCTGCGACATCAGTACTGCAGAGACTGATATTGCGACAGTGATGTAGACGATTGTGCAGCCATACCATGTAATAGGGATGGGTGATATACAGTTAAAACTATATAACAATATTGACTGAATATATTCTTTTGTAAAAGTGCAAATAACATTTTGAGGTCAATGTAAGAAAAATGGAAGAAAAAAAACCAAAGTTTTAGGTACATGAGCATCCGATTTCCAAGCACAGCGTTACACACATTATCTAAAACAATACAGATATGGGATCAGGACTCTAGATCAGTAGATCTACTCAGTATCTGTAGATACTCAGTATTACAAGACTTGGATCAGGGGTAAAAAAATATGATCGGGACATCCCTGGTTTAAGTAGTGCAAAACTGTGAGATGCCCAGGCTGTGAAATGTACATCATCGTATCATCAATATCACATGCAGGAATCATACCAGTGTATCAAGGATGTAAAGTGAAAGTGACTATTTGTCATTGTGAACACACTCAAGCACCACAACGAAATGTGACCTCTGCATTTAACCCATCACATGTGGAGCAGCAGGCAGCTATCAACAGCGCCCGGGAAGCAGTGTAGCGGGACGGTACCTTGTTCAAGGGAACCTCACTGGTGTCCGGGCCGGGACTTGAACCTGCCACCTTCAGTTCATAAGGGCAACTCCATAACTGTTACACCACCACTGCCCTGAAATGACAGCACTGCACTAGTACGTACAGCAAAGCACAATATTAACACTGTCATTGCGATGTTCAAGTATCACAGCATGGGTGGTTTCCTAAAACCTCTTACTCTGGAACAGCGGGACAGACATTGTGTTCGGAAAAAGTTTGGTCATTTTAAACCTCCACATTCAATCAGTGAATTAGGGAAAACACATTTTTGTGATAATCTGCATCATTGTGGGTCTCCGAATAGTTTACTGAGTGATCTCGTCAGCACTTGAAGAACACGGAACTACTGCGTGTGTCAACAAGTAGAGTCGATTATTGAAGTTTTACTGCATTTAGTGCAGTGCTGCTTGTGAAATGCTGAATATCACATATACTCAAAGGCTTTGACACATGACATTGTGAAAATCATCCCAGTGTTGTAATGTACTTTTAACACTCCCTAGTTGATGTCCACCAATCAGCCATAACATTAACACCACTGACAGGTGAAGTGAGTAACATTGAGTTATTTCACTACAATGGCACGTGTGAGGGGTGGGATATATTAGGCAGCAGGTGAACAGCAAGTTCTTGAAGTCGGTGTGCTCGAAGCAGGAGAGTATAAATCTGTGCCACTTGACTTAGTCACTTTGAAATCAAATTCAAATCAAGACCTGCCGTTCTGGAGATGGTCTATTTGTTATTGTGAACACACTCAAGCACCACAACGAAATGTGACCTCTGCGTTTAACCCATAACACGTGCACACGAGCAGCAGGCACCAATCAACAGCGCCCGGGGAGCAGTGTAATGGGACGGTGCCTTGCTCAAGGGTAACTCAGTAGTGCCCTAACCACTAGGCCACCACTGCCCACTTCTTTATTCATTCATTTATTTATTTAATTATTTATTTAGAGTGTTCCAGGTGTGCAGTAGTTAGTACCTACTAAAAGTAGTTCAAAGATGGGTCATGGACACCCAAAGCTCACTGATGCACGTGGGGAGTGAAGGCTACCCCATCTGGTCCAGTTCCAAAGAAGTGCCACTGTAGCAGAAAAAGTGATTCCTGACTCTGATAAGATCACACAGTGCTCCACAGCTTGCTGTACATAGGGCTGTATAGCTACACATGGTCAGACTGGATCCCTGTCCAGTCCTGAAAGCTCCAACAATGTGCACATCAGCATCAGAAATGGACCATGGTGCTGTGGTAAAAGGTGGCCTGGTCTGATTAATCACATTTTGTTTGATACCATGTGGATGGCTAGAGGTGTATGCTTACCTGGGAAAAGGATGGTACCCAGATGCCCTATAGGAAGAAGGTGAGGTGGCACAGGCACTGTGATGGTCTGGGCTATGTTATGCTGGGAAAACTTGGGCACTGCATTCTTGTGGATGTTACTCTGTCATGCAAAATCTTCCTAAATGTTGCTCCAGACCAATTTCGCCTCTTGATGTCAGTGGCCTCTTTCAGCAGGATAATGCTTCCTGCCTTATGGCTTGAGGAACATGACAAAAAGGTGTTGACTTCTCCAAATTCTCCAGATCACCGCAGCTATGGGATTTGATGGACTTAGATTTAAAGTATTTACTGTTTAGTGCCAGATACCACAGCACATCTTCAGAGGTCCTCTGGCGTCTATGCCTGAAGGGATAAGAGATGTTTTGGTGGCACGAGGGGTACTGATATACGCAAGGTGGTTTTAATGTTGTGGCTGATCGATGTATAGTCCGGTTGTAGACAATAAAACGTAAAAAACAGATTTATTGAGCCTGTTAACAGCAAACAACACTGTTCAGTTGCTCATTTATCAGCGTTTTATAGGCACAGATATTTATTTCACAGTATACAGGACCTCACTGAGAGATAAGGTCCTGGAGAAATCTTTTAGACAGCGTCCTCTACACTATAAAAGAATAAATGGGCTCAGTGCACAATACAGCAGAAACTGTCAACTGCTGCTTGTTTTTTCCCCAGTCTGTTTTTTATCCACAGTTAAAAAATAGAGACATTTTAGGGGACAGTTGCAACTTGGGACAGGCCATGAAACATCATTTTTTTAAACAAATATTGCAATTGTTATTTAAATGTGAAGTCAAGTCAATTTTATTTTCATAGTGCTTTTTTACAACTGATGTCACAAAGCAGCTTTACACAATCCAGGTACGAGCCCCTAATGATTGAGCGCGAAAAAAAACCTGTAGCTCGAGAGAGGAGAGAGAGAGAGAGAGAGAGAGAGAGGGGAGAGAGAGGAGAGAGAGGACAGAGAGAGGACAGAGAGAGGGGAGAGAGAGGGGAGAGAGAGGAGAGAGAGGGGAGAGAGAGAGGAGAGAGAGAGAGAAGAAAGAGAAACA
>JBBPDA010005326.1:0-17152 GCA_037974385.1 Arnoldichthys spilopterus | reverse complement strand
CATCCAGACAGTAAAGCATTACAATAATCTAACCGAGAGGTAACAAAGGCATTAACTAATTTTTCTGCATCATGCATTGACATTATATTTCTTATCTTAGCAATATTTCTGAGATGAAAGAAGGCAATCCAAGTAATATTATCTACATGAGCTTCAAATGAAAGATTGGGATCAATGATCACACCAAGATCTTTCACTGCTATGCAAGATGAAACAGAATGGCCCTCCAGAGTTACTGTGAGATTGGACAGCTTACTCCAAGCTGCAACTGGCCCTATTATGAGTACTTCTGTTTTATCAGAGTTGAGTAGTAGGAAGTTTAGACGCATCCACTGTTTAACACGGTTTAACAACTGCTGGCTTAAAGGTTTCAGGTACATAGCCAATACTGAGGGAGGAATGTATTATTCTCATAAGAGTTTCCATTACTATTGGTCATATTTGTTTTAAAAAAGTGCATAGGTAGGGGTCTAGGATGCAAGTCATGCTAGATCAATGTTAAAAAAATATGCAAGAGAATGTCACAAACGTGGGGTGTTTATTAAGCAAGTACAGTGAGCTTAGAAATGAAAAAAGAGTTTTATTTAACAAAACAACAAACATAAACGGGGTCAAACACAGGAAGGAGCACTCGGCAGGACGACATGAAGACATACAAAGACCAGTCAGAACTAAACCAAACACAGGGGTATAAATAGTGCATGAAACGAGGAACAGCTGACATGAGACATGATGACAGAAATGAGAAACAGGTGTGAGGCGGGGCTAGGGCGTGGCTAGACACAACACTAGGAGGGGGACCAAAACACAACATGGATGAGACGCGGAGGTCAGGACATGTTACATAGCCCTCCCACCTAGGAGGAATGTCCCGGTGTGACTAAAAACCACCGACAACCAGGCGCTGGCCTAGGAGGAAGGCAATACTGAACACTGTGGACATGACTAAGGCTAGACATGAACTAGGAGAAAAATCCAAGACAAGAGGTTAATCAATGGCACAAGGACAGGGATCAACGAGGAGTGCACAGACTGTGGCTGGGGAAACAAGGTCCCAGGCAAGGGAAACATGGTCCTGGGCCATGCAGACACGGTCCCAGACTGTGGAAACCTGATCCTGGATCCAGAGGACACAGAAGCAGAGCATGATGACTCTAGGTAGGAGCCAGGAGGTGAATGCAATGTCTGGGTGGAGCCAGGAGGCGCCCACGATGTCTGGGAGGAGCCAGGAGGCACCAACGATGGGTTCCAGTGACATGGGGGCAGAACATGGTGGACATTGTAGAACATTGTTCTGCATCTGTGTCTGATAATGAAATTACACCATCCAAAACTAATGCTTTAAAATCAGAGTCAAAAGAAGGAAGTGAGAGAACACTGTCACAGGGCAGTAATGGTGTATGGAGCTTGGGACATGTTCATAGAAGCACTTGAGTTGTAGCTGTGCTCAGGGGTAAGGGAGATCTAATCTAATTGTCCAAAAAAGCATCATCAATAAGGGAAGACACTTTTTGCTTTTACTAGTAGTCACACCAACTGTTCGAATGTCTTTACCTTGCTTGCAGAAAACCATTAATCAAAACAATGGTTTTCTTAACAAGAAAATTCAGTAAATGTCTGTCTGACAGAAACTTTTGTAGCTATGCCTCAGGAACAAACTAATAAGCATGTAGGCTTTGTTCCAGGGGCAGAGTGGAGCACACATCTTGTGCTTTATCTACACGTTTGCACTGCAGCAATAAAGACCAAATATTCTTTGGCCAATGCAGAGTAGCAGCAATGTGCTAAAACACTGTAAAATGTGTGTCAACTTCACTCTCTCTAAACATATGTTCTAAAGCAATATGTCCTGTTACATCAAACTCAGGGGAACTTACAGACAAAGGCACAGTAGTAGACACACCAGAAGGCACATGTGGAGCAGGCAGAGTAGAGTGTCA
The DNA here is from genome assembly GCA_037974385.1 of Arnoldichthys spilopterus. Lineage (NCBI taxonomy): Eukaryota > Metazoa > Chordata > Actinopteri > Characiformes > Lepidarchidae > Arnoldichthys > Arnoldichthys spilopterus. The sequence goes on along the minus strand of JBBPDA010005326.1, from coordinate 15,212 downwards.
GAGGAGCTAGGGCTCCCTCTGGTGGCCGTGTGCGATCCGTATCACCGGAATTCTGACCGGTCCGACCACGCCCCTTCCAGCTGATACTCATTCTGGGGACATCAGGACGGGCTTCTTAAGGAAGCGTGTTTCAGACACTCATTGCGAGGTTTCGTATTGACTTTGTTCTGCGACTCTGAGCGTTTTGCATTCTTGTTTTGACCTTACGGATTTTGACCTTCTTTGTACTTTTGGATTTCGAGATTTGGATTTGCCCTTGTTATTCCCGTTCGCCGGTTTTCTGATTTTGGACTGTACTTTGGACTGTGAGATTTGAATTTTCTTTGTTGGTTTTGTTTGCTGTAGTTTTTGACCCTGGTCTGGATTACGACTATGTTTTTGTCACTATCTCGGATGCTCGTGGTTACCGTGTGTTCTGACCATTTTTCTGAAGTCTCACATCTCTTTGCACCTCAAGCATGGATATGCAGAAGCTGAGTTTGGTGATGCCTGCTTAGCTCCAGCTACAGCTCCTTCAACCATAGAGTCAGCATAGGATCATTCAGAGAAGAGTGAGGATCAAGAGGATCTATGCATGCCAGATATTTGGTGTTGGGTTCAGCTTCAGCCTCTGCTGTGGCAGAAATGCCAGAAACCACCAGCTGAGTTGCAATACTCATGTCCTCATCACCCCTCAGGTAAAATCAGCTGCCCCACAAGCTTTCTGTACAGCATGCTCTTTATCTCCTGCTTAATCACATTCCATGGCACTGATATATCAGATATCAAACTAATATCAAAAAAGTCTGTTAAAAGCAGCAGATCATCCTTACGACAGCACTCAAGTTGTTCTAATGTTGAGCATTAGATCAAAATTAAAGTTCAGAGCCATGACACTCCATACCCCCACAAAAAGGCAAAATGCCAAATGCATGAAAAGCAAAAAGCACATGAAAAAGCCCCCAATTCTGTTATGGCCTAGTTTAGGGTCAGACATAACAGAGAAAGAGAAGTACTATTTTCATCTTGGGGTTTAATGAGCAGGAGGGGATAAAGGTCAGGAGATGACAAGACCAAAACAACAATCAAACAAAGCTAGCTGGCCTAGCTTCCCTAAACAAACCAAAAGTGAAATAAAAGGCAAAAATCTTGCCTAACTCCCTGACTAGTGAACCAGATGAAAAGAAATTTACAAACCTAAATGGTAACAGCTCCCTACTTCCTAACTATCAACACTGTTTGCTATTTACAAGATTGTGCACTGTATGTACAGGCAAATCCAAAATCCTAAAGGGGCAAAGCAAACTTGTAATCAAAACACAGTCAAATGGTCAGACACACTAGAAAACAGCATGGAAATGAGAATCAAGACAGAAGTCTGTAGGCCAGAGGGCTTGGCCTAGCTTTTCTAGGAAGTGGCATAATGATGAACAGTAGGTGTGATGAACCAATCAGGGACTGCTGGGAGACTAATGAGATGGTTGTGGCCTGTCAATGTGTGTATGCTACACACCAGTGCTGCTGGAGTTTAATTACCATAGAATCCTTACTGGACTGGGAATAGTCCACCAACTGATCTTTCAAAGAAACTAGAGAATGATCCATCACCCAAATAAGAGCTGTTCACTGTCACAAAAGTTGGAATGTTTTATAAGATGCAAGAAAAAAAAAGAATGTGTTAATTCTAGAGTGAGGTGAGGCCCTGAAACCAGGATCAGAAGCCTAGAAACTCAGAAAGCTTGTGATCCAGGAGTCCAGTCAAGGGCACATACTTAGTAGCAGTCACAAAGATTAAGTTTACTTGAATATTGAATATTTAAACAGGAATCCAGTTGAGCGCTCTGTGATGTAATATTTTGCCCAGCACTACATACAGAGCATTGTTACTTATTTTCTCTGTTTTGAAATTGTGGATTAAAGATTGTCATGGGGCGGCATAGTGGTGCAGTGGTTAGCAAAAAAAAAGATCCTGAGTACTATACCCGGGCTGGCCATTGGTGCCTTCTGTGCTGAGTTTGCAGGCTCTATCCATGTTGTTGTGGGTTACCTGTGGGTGGTGCGGTTACTTCCTAATGTCCAAAGGATTGCAATAGATTGATTGGATACTCAAATTGCCCATAGGTGTGAATATGTGTGTGATTGGTTGTCTGTCTGTCTGTTGCCCTGTGATAGGTTGACCCCCTGTCCTGGGTGTACCCCGCCTTGGGCCCGTAGCCAGCTCGCATTGGCTCCAGTGATGGGTTGGCCCCCTGTCCTGGGTATAACCTGCCTTGGGCCCGTAGCCAGCTGGGATTGGCTCCAGCTTCCCTACGACCCGAAGTGGAAGACGCAGTTTAAAAAATGAATGGATGAAAGATTGTTATGATGGATTTGAGCTTCAGTCTGGTTTGTCACAACTGCATGTTTATTTAACTAATAAAAGTTAAAAGAAGAGTTTTAACGTTTTCACTTAACAACTCATCTGACCACAGCACACATTTCCACTGCCTTTTGATCTATCAGAGATAAACTTGCATCCAGAGAACTCAACTGTGTTTCTATGTAGAACTGTAGTTAAGCTTTCTCTTTGTATAACAGATTTTCAGGTAGCATTTCTTGATGCAGCAGTAACCTATGTTAAATGACAGCAATTTTATGAAGACCTCCCAAACCCATGGGAATAAATTTATCACAGTAGCATAACGCTTTTTCTAGATTCTCTGAATCTTTTCAAAATAGTATGTATGGTAGATGATGAACGACCTTAATTTTATGTATGAATTTTGAAAATAAGAGGTGAGCCATAACACATCTTTGCTTACAGAGACTGAGCCTTTGGTGGATCCTCCTTTTATACCCAATCACGTTTCTCTCTTGTTATCACTTCACCTGCTTATTGTGGAATGTTTCGAAACAGTGTAGCTTGAAAATTCTATGAACTGTTCACGCTTACATTCTTCCCTCTAAATTTTTCAAGATGATTAGTGAAAACTCTTTTTTATCATTTAAATAAAAGATCAAGAGAGTTAACAAACAACACAAACTTGTTTTATTGCATTTTATGAAAACTATATGGTAAATTATTCTTGCCGCAGCTCAGCTGCATAATCCCATCATTTTTATTTGATTACCAAATAGACACTGGAAATTTGTAAATCACTTTATGCAGCTGTAATGTAATGCTGCACAAATACACAAGCAGTACATATACATATGTTAAACTGTGAAATGCAGATGGCTATTTTTCATGCAAAGCTACTTCTTCGTGTGTGGGCTGGTGGTGTCACTTGTTTTGGCTGCATTGAACAAGCTGGGCACATTGAGCATTTAAGACATTCCACTGGTGGGATTCCTGCAGCCAGGAACCATTAGTGTGACAACAGTCTACTGACGCAAATACGGAGGAGGCCAATTTCATAATGCTGCCATTTTTTTGTTTCTCTTTTATTTGAGATTACTTTTTTGTCTTAAAGCTTTTTAAACAGATTTTAACAGCCCTGTTTTTGGCTGGTACGCTGATGAGTCTAAACTGCTATTTTGGTGATCATCATTGTTTTGGTCTTGATTCAAACTATAAACCTCATTATATACAAGCATGGATTTTGCTCCTCAAATTGGCTCACCAGCTTGACTCACACATTTGCATGCCTCAATCCCCATTTATTCATGCTGTTGACCTCTTTCCTCTTGCCAGCTAAGTCATTGGGTTCTAAAGTGAGCCACATCAATTTAGAGATCAAGTGGCCGGGTGGAATCACAAACTGCAATTCTGTCACTATTCACTTTTATTCTAGATGTACTGGAACTAATGTGTAATTAAAAGAACTCACCATGTGCTGGAGGGCATGAGATGATAGGATGGAAGCCACAATAGGGAAACATGAAAACCTTCTTTAACGTTTTGATAAGACAGTAAGCAAAGATGGGAGATTTACATTTTTTTCCACTTTAAGTAACAATGGCAAAGATAGATATCTTAGGCAAATGTGTTATCAAGAGCTACATACAAATTTAGAACACCATAGAACAACTTTATGCAGTGCTGTTTGGGATAGTTGAACAGAATATTAATTTATATCAAGAGGATGAGGTACAAAAAGTGCAGTAAAGAAAGTAAAGCAAAGAAACTCTGAACATAATTTTAATTGTATGGTTTTAACATTGACAGTATTTAAAACAAAAAAAGATGTTCCAGCAGTAAAAAAAAAAATCACTTTTGTTAACCCATTGGTCACAAAAGTGAACAATTGTTTTTTCTACTTCTGGCGGATCCAGTATTGTTTCTATTGGGTTTGGTTGACACATTTTACTGATAAATGAAAAAAATGAAAGTCTTGATTAAACTTTATCAAGATCATGTGACAAGTGTGAAAGGTCAACTGACCAGTTCAATTTAATTCCCGTTTGCACCTGTGAAGGGAAATGTCTTGCTTAGAGCTCTATAAAAGATGGTTATTAAACTTCTTAATCTTAATTTACAGAAAACACTATCATATTTGATACATTTACTCTTGAAAGGGGTCTACTAATGATATATGTTGAGAATTACACTCCTGTTTATATATTTTGCGTAGGAGAGGCGCAATTGTGACCGCTAGCATAACACATTGTATTGAAAGCAATACACATGTTTTGGCAATTAATGTAAGTTAAAATTGACTTTTTTTATACAGTTTAAAATTATCCGATGTGTTGGACCTTCTGGACTTAGAAATACCCCCTCTATGCTGTCTGTAGCATTACTGTTACCCCCACTCTTGAGAGAGATGCAGTTGAAAGTGACTGTGATAGTGATGGTTCAGACAGTTTTTTGAAGAAACACACTATTTGCCATCAAGGCTGCTGAATGGCATAGCAGAGGTGACATTTCAAGGGGGTGACTTTAAAATTTCTGACAACCAGCTGGTGTGCCCCCCACACCCCCATTACCCAATCCAGGTCCTACCACACAGGCACCTCCCACTTCAGATCCTATCACACAGGCACCTCCCGCTCCATCTTGTATCATATGGACAAACACAAATCACATCACGCTGCCACCTCCCTCTCCTCCTAGCCAGGCACCTGCCACCCCATTTTGCACTACACAGGCTTTTACCACTCCATCTCGTACCAAGCGGGCATACCATTCTCCCTCTCCTCCTCGCCAGGCACCTGCTACTCCATGTTGCACTACGTGGGCATTTACCATCTCACACTACATGGACACCCCATTTCCTTTTCCTCCTCGCCGACCACTCCAGTTCACCTTCCTGATACAGGCCTTGCATAGGGCTGGTGTCCTGGGTCTTGCTGAACAGGCTAAGGTACCTCCTGGGTGCATGACAAACTATTTACATATGTCAGTCTTCTTGATGAGATGACACAGCGTGGTTATGGGTGCCTTGGTACACAGTGTCATCTGCACAATGTTCCATTCATTGATGTTAAGCAATTCCATTCTCACTGAGAATCAGTGGAAAGACAACAATGTGGTGACCATAGTATCAAATTCTTGATAGAGGTTTTCTGTGGTTTCTGTCAACAGGTGGAATAAGGAGAAAAAAAGGCTATAAAAAAGTTCTACAGCCCACATGTGTCTTCAAGTACAACAAAAACATTGGGGTGTTGATCTGCATGATCTCAATGTGTCCAGATACATGGCAATAATAAGGTCGAAGAAATGGTGATAGCCAATCTTTTCTTGGACCCTTCACAGTGTGATGGTCAACAGTTCATCTTCAGAGATGTGAAGGGGAATGAATAGGACCTCTTAACCTTTCAGCGATGTGTGGCAATGGGTCTCTTAAAAACATTTGGCAAACCAGCCTTTACCCAAGGCAGACCACCAGCTATGAGAATGTCAATCTTCAACAATGATAATGGAAAAGATCACTGGCCTGAGAATACAGGAAACCGTTTCCGCAGATGCAGATGGTCTGTTGGTGGGGCAATGTTGCAGGGCATGGGGGTGGGAGCTCAAAAGGATGAGGGCGGGGGGGATAAAAGTGCTTTTAAGTTATGTTAGGTTATAATTTATCTATAAGATAAATGAAATTATTCCATCAAAAAATTAAAAAACTTAAATTAACCACCATGTTAAGGTGTGTCTCCTGTTTAGACTGTGTGTATTCATTGTGGTATGATAACCAATATGAACATTTTTGTTATATACACAATAATTAAGTTATGAGCAAAAAACTTAACCATATCTCATTATTCTGTGCTTAGTGGGCACTGTCATCACTACTTTCATTTTAAGATTTCAAGTGTGCAAGTAGGCTTTATTGACCAATTTAAATGCATTTTTCCAAAAAAGGACTATGTAGTTTCCCATCGGTCACAATTGTGAACAAGTATAAACTTAAAATTTCACCAACTTAACCAAAATAAAATTAAAAAGTGCATAATGTTTGTGCATTAGGAAGGTCTCAGGAGTAAAATTCATGTACTGTTAATTAGCAACCAGTGGTCAGTGAGATGAAACAGATATGGTGAATAAAACTATCTTCATATACTCACAGAGAAAATGTTTCTCAGCCAAATAGATGATATGGAATATGTGTGGTATGCATCTTGTATAATACAGCAATAAACCATTATGCAATGATTTTACCAAGACTAAAGGGTGTAAGTGGATATTGCTTTTTATAAAATTACAAAAACATACAATAAAATAAAATTATTTTATATGCAATTTAATATTATTACAACAAACAATTTGGCAGAGCCCTGTAAGGGCTGTCAGGAGCTACTCTGGTTCAAAATAATAATTTGTGATTCATGTTAAATGTACTGTCTACTCCGATACAGCCAAATATGAAATTAATCTACAATCATTGTGTTTTGCTCATGTAACAACAACTGGTGCACTAACACTGAAATTGTTTCATGCCACTACTATATATAGTTCCTGATGGTAAAATGTAGACTGTTTACTCGCCAAGGGAATTCACAGCCTTTAGCATCACAGCTATATACATCCCCCCAGGGCAAACAGAGGCTCTATCCACGATGTATCAGTCTATCAGTACAATGCAAAATATCAACCCAGACTGTGTTTATATCATCATGGGTGACTTTAATTAGGCCAATTAGGAGTATAATGAATCTGTGACAGATTTCATAGTGTGTGGAAGACGTGACCATTATCAAGAATATCACCACCAGAAACCATGGTTCACCAGAGAGGTGCGTATACATTTCTGGGAGCATGGAGTCACATTCACTTTCACTTTTACATATATTGAAAGTCATATCTGGTTAAATGCTACTAGTTTTTGTGCAATAATTCAGTGTTTTTCATCACTGGAACAATTTATCACTATTCACCAACCCCAAGTTTGCATTTCCTGCTACATGATACAATAATGCAACCCTTGTGAAGTTTTTTTGCAATAATTCAGTATGATTCCTCATTTAAACAGTTTTCAATATACGCCAATGCAAATTTTACATTTCTTGTTATACAGCAATAGTGCATCCACTGTGTCACAAAAAGGGCAATGTGTCTTATCTTAGTATGTTCATAAGCCTTTACATATCTTTTTTACCTGCCCATGTTATCCATTGTGTATACCTGTTGTTTGTGCAATTAATGCAAACACTGAAAACAGTGTGTAATATTCTATATATAATCTTAGTTTGGCCCCAGCCTACATGTTTTTGTTTGTTTTTTGATGTTTATTATATGTACCTGTTCTCAGTTATCTACACAATTTTGGTCAGCTAGTTCAAAGAGAAATGTATTTTTGGCACAGTTTTGGGCCAATTGGGCTCAAAAGTAATATGTTTTGCGACCCACGCAAGCCTCAAAACAGTCAAAGATGACTACATGATCAATTTAATGGTCATCATTAAGGGGAGAAAAGGGGAGGGGCACTTTACAAAACTAGACAAGTTGATTGGCCTTAGCCGAATACAGGTGGATTATTGCATTGGCGGAAAACAGGTGGGATTCTACCATCTTCCGCCGGCGCAATATGTAAACATAGCGCTATGGTGGCTAACATACGTAGCATTAGCTTAACTTGCTAAATGGTAGCTGCGAGCTAAGCTAGGGCCACCCTGAGGCAATGCCGGTAAAGGAAAAGGCAAAAAGGAAATTAAGTCTCTAGAAGCAGCGGTGGGCTCCTACTAGCCGAACCCTGGCCGCATACGGGAGCCCACCCGAGCTAGACCTGGACCTCCCCGGCTCCTTGGCCTTTAGGGAGTCTGCCTAACACTAATTTGGCTGGTCTCTTATTGTCATGAATTCAGGGTGTTTGGAAGCAGGTGCAGGCTTGCAGTATTTTCAAGGTTTTATTTAATAAAGTAATATAATAAAAACATATACTAAGGAAAGGAATAAAGACTTTGGAAAACTAAGCATAGATCTTATACCGGGGTAGGTACAACAGAGTTAAACAAAACAGAGCTAGGGTACATCAGGGTGATAACAACAGAACAGACAACCACTGAGGCACACACAGGAGGTTAAATAGGATACACAACGATGAACTCCTGAAGACTAAGGAAACAAGGGGCAGGTGTGCGAGGCAGGACAAAGGCATGCAGGAGCCCACCTGAGCTAGACCCAGACCTCCCCGGCTCCTTGGCCTTTAGGGAGTCTGCCTAACGCTAGCTGGTGGCCCCCTGCTACTATTGATACTATTGAGAGAGAGCGCAGGCAATCCATGCCTCTACCAGCCTGTTCGCGGCTGGCCCGGTCATCAAAGGACCAGGAAAAGGGGGCCCTCTGCCTACACAGCCACAGGCAGACTCAAGTTGAGGTATAAACATTTCCCCCCAGCAGACGGCCACCTGAGCCTCGCTCACTACCTATCTGCTGGAGTAAACAGGAAAAGGGGGAGAAAAGGGAGACCCTGAGTTAAAACCCGGAACCTTCAAATCAAATTCAAATTACCGGCGAGAGTCCGGTGTGGCTAAAGCAGTCATCCACACCTTCGAAACAGGAACAGGGACTCCGCAGCCCCTGCTCAGAGAACCATGCCTATAAGGGCCTTGGCCAAGGTGAAACACATAAGCATGATTGATGTAACCTATGCGATGTATCGCCAAATGCCCCCAGGTGACCCGACAGGGCACAGCTGCGAAGGCAGGGCTCTCAACCGCCCCCCTGCCAGCTCGTCCGGGCGCTAACCCTTACACATCAACAATGTGATATATTTCGTTTTTAGACATATTGGATCAATAGAATTCATAGCCGGGTAAATGACTGCAAGCTGCCCAGACACTGAGGCAGGAAAGCAACCCCAAAACATAACACTTCAACCACCATACTTCAAGTCATTTTGGGGTTCTTTTTCTGAAATATGTCTTTGGTCTACACCACTCATGTGTAATGTTAGTGTGGCCAAACAACTATGTCTCTATTATTTAAAAATACCTCCTCTATATGTTTTTTGGCTTAATGTAATCTAATGTTTTTTGAAGAGCAAAGGCTTTTTCCTGGTATTTATCCAATACAGGTAAATTTGGCTGGTCTCTTATTGTCAACTCTATAGAGTTCAACAAAACAGAGCTAGGGTACATCAGGGTGATAACAACAGAGAACAAACAACCACTGAGGCAAACACAGGAGGTTAAATAGGATACACAAGGAACACCTGACATGGGACAACTCACCAATCTGTTGTAAAAATGTATCTGTGTAAATAAAATGTAAAGAAAGTTTTATTATTTTTTTATTTTTACAGATCATTAAAACAAACCCCCTTGGCTTTCTCTTGCTTTACAAAGACTTTTTTTGTTCCAGTCCTACCTTGTTGGGCATGCCAACTTAAATTTCCGTCACTCTTTACTTTGTTCTGCCCTCATAGATGTGAATCATCCACAATTTATATATAATACAGTATATAAACATGGTGCAATTATTGATCTGCCATATTCACAGTTCTCTGAAACACCTTTCTGTATGTCAGGTTTTGATTTAGGAAGTATTTGTAAAGTAGAGCTGATCTGTTTCTCAAACAATGAAACTCACTACCTCAATGAACAAACTGAAACATAACCAAGACTTACACTCACACTGCATAAAAACAAAGACAAGGGAGACCGTATCATGGGCCTAACCTGACACTGTATTGGATACTGTTTTACCACAAACGGTTTTGTACCTTGAATTGTTTCTAAACAGTACAATGACCAAACCATTTAAAAAAAGGTTTGCAGTTAACGGCTACTATAAGGATTCTAAACTTACTCAGTTAAATAATTCAGAGAAATGTTCCTCTCAGTACTCAGCTTGCATGCTTTTCTTGCTTTAGCCAGCAATTTTCTGAAAGCTCTGCCTTGACTGGACTAGCAGTCAAGTCCCCTTGACCTCTAGAAGTCAATCAGAACCCAGTTTGTTTGAGTAATAAGTTGTGGTTAACAACCCCTTAAAAGATATTAGCAAGATGTTTACTAACAAGTTAAAGACACACTACCCCTTTGTACCTGAATACATATGTTTTTAAGTTTTTTAAAAAGATTTTTTTTAAATTAATGTACATGCTACAGCTTTAAAAAATAACAGCATAGCCTGAAACTGTTTGAATTCAAGCTGCCATCATTCAGTGGTGAACCGTGACTATTAGGCAGCAAAGCCATCAGTTCTGGTTATGATGTTAGTACTAAACTAACAAAATTGCACATGGACATTTTCCAGCTGATCTCGATTAAACACATCTGAAGCTCGGGAAAGGACTTCTGGGCCCAGCATGTTAAGCTCTTTGCATTGGTTTCAGGCACAAATTAGATTAGTTCTGAATGTGTGTTATATGCAAAACAGTTGCCTAAATGCACAGTTTATGGGCTGTATGCAAAATGCGCTTTTCACCTTCATGTATGTGGGGGGATTGGATGGAGGTAATTTACATTCCGCTTGATTTACTAAAGTTTTGCATCAGTTTTCCTCTTCTTTTCAAAGCAAAATGTAAAGTAAAAAGATTTGATATGGAGAGACATCCTTTAACAGTGGAGAATTGAAAGCATGAATTTTAAACACATGCTAAAAGATTGTTTACCATGTTTCCCTTTTTTGACAACACAGTCCCTTGTAAAGCATATGCCTAAAAAATAGGGAGAAAATAATACATTTGAGTATTGTGATATTACTTTTTACGATACTTTACAGATTCTCAAAAAACTGCAACATTTTTAGGTTGCAAAAACAATATGCAGACATGTTGGAGAGCAAAGTCAATACAGAAACGACTCTGGCTGCTCAGACATATAAACAATTCATTTTGATGTAGATATACCCATACATCTTTAATCATATTTGTGCTTTCTTGCTGCACATAGCTTATAGCTGCTACCAGGTGCCCAATACATTCAAGTTTATCAGTATAAGAGTATAAAACCACTGTTAGAGGAAGTGAATAACACAGATTATCTTGTAAAATTGTTGAAATGGCAACTGTCAAGGGGTGGAATATATAAGGCAGCAAGTAAACAGTCAGTTTTTGAATTTGATGTGTTTGAAGCAAGCAAAATGGGAAGTTTTAAGGATCTGAGTGACCTTGACAAGGGCAGGTTGCAAGCTTTTAACTGCAGTTTCATTTAATTTAATTTCTTAGGCTTCAGGGCTGGATCCATATTAATACTGAACTGGGCTTTCTCCAGTTAAAGTAAATGGACAAGAAAAAGTCCTGGTCCACCTAGAAGGGCATCCTCATTGAAGCACTTCCTATTGCCCATTGTAGTTTAGAGGAGAAACCACGAATTTCATCCACTACTAAATACAAGTAGTGCATACTGCTGCTAACTTTTTCTCCTGACATATTTGTTTAGCTGAACAATTATACAGTGGAGCTTATCCTGCTGACCGATCACCTTGTATAGGTCAAATTTCTTGGCTGCAACTTGTATTTGGTGGTGAATTACAAACACTTGCGAATGTAAGTGCTAGCCTGATTTAGAGAAAGCACTAAGTACAACATAAGAAACTTAACAGTGATACAGTAAGCAAAAACAGAACTAATGACATACACAGAGCACTCAGAGGTGGCACAATGATTGAGCCTAATGGGTCTAGACCCACTGAATTTTACCATCTGCATACACCCAAAATGACTGCTTAAATTTACTTTAATATTAATTAATTTGAGATTGTAAATAGCAATATTAAACATTATGAAAAAAATAGCAAAAAGCACAAGTGAAAATACACTCGCTAAATATGTCAAATTCAAAATATATATGAACAAGTCAATTTCCAAGTGTAGTGTCACAGCGCATGGTTAATTGCATAATACTAGATCCCATGCAATTGCACCTAACTACAAGTGTGTTCTGTATTTTGGGGAGGTGCACCATAGCAAGGTTCTGGGTGTGATGTGGGCATGGTAAGTGTTGATAGATGGCATAAGAGGCTGTGGGGCCCAAACAAATCAAATTATACTGCATTTAATTCCACAAAGGCATTTTGTAGGGTCCAGATGTCTTTGAGACACTCAAGACAGCTGAAATTAAGACTAATTGTATTGCATTTCCCCCCTTAATTTTACATTGAAACATGATCTGCTCAATTATGAAACACCATTTTGTCCTGATTTCATTCTGATTATTAGTAGCAGAATACAAGTACATGCATAATGCAATTACATCCTTCTGAAAGCATAATAATATTACATTTGCAATTTCATCTTTTCTGCAATCTGTGAAGTCTTGCTGCTATTATATGCCTTGTACTGAGCATATTACTGAAAGCATACATGCTCCAAAAAGGGAATGAATACAGAGTGATTACAACTTGGTTGTTCATATAGCTTACATTGTGATTAGAACTCTGTTGCTACGTGGTCCAGGTGATAGAGCTCAGCATTGCTCTTTGGTAAATTACACACTTATGATATTTTTTAGAAGATCCTGCCATAAATTCAAACTGAAGTGTTAATAGGAATTTGGTTCTGAAATTTTATTGTATTAAGTGCACTTTTAAGTTTTAACATAAATAATGGGAGACATATAACTATTACATGACAAATGTTTGCTCATTTTGAATGTGATGGTATCTCACATCACAAAAATTAGGAGGGGGTAACAAAAATAAACTAGAAAAGTAAGTGGTACTAAAAAAAAACACCTGGAAGAACATTTTGCAACTAATTAGGGTAATTGGGAACAGGTCAGTAATATGATTGGTTATAAAAAGATGATTTAACCCTTTTCTGCAGGGAGGTGGATCTTGTCATTTACGCCTAGTTTTGTATAGTTATCTTTAAAGCTTAATAACTTAAGTTGAGAACGTCATGAAAACATAATTCAATTGAAAATGGATCAAGACAAATGTACCATGAAGAAAATGAAGTTTAATTTTGAAAATTAATTCCTTTTTTATATTTTATTCTGAGTTTAGTTTGTATTTTTTGTTAGAAAATAAGAAACCCGCCTGTTGTTTTAAATGACAATTGTGTTTGTGACAGGGACAACAAGAGCCACTAAAGAGGCATAGTCTCTTAGAAGAATAAAATCCTTAAATGTAGAATTGTGAAGACTTTGAATATCTTATTATCTACAGTCACATCTCTGTATGAAAAACTGGCATGCATCAGATTACAACAGCATGGCTACAGTGAAAGAGTCTCTGTGCTGAACTGGCCTGCCTGCAGTCCAGACCTTTTAGCAATTAAAAACATTTGGTTAATCATGAAACAAAATATATAACAAAGAATACCCAGGACTGACGAGGACACTTTATATCTTTTCATGTTCTGTTGTGAATAAAATATTAGTGTTTTTATTTAAAATATTCTGCTTTAATTTACACTTTTTGGAATTGAGGTTGGAGTAACCTGGCTACTATTTATTCTACTAAACAGGAAACTTGATGCCCAATTGACTGTAATTTGCATAATTCATTACTAAGTAAATAATTACTAGGGCACAGCAGGGGGTCAGACTGTAGGAGTGGTTTGAAATAGCATGAGAACCTCCAAAAGAGCCAGGCCTTCAATGGCAAAAATGGCACACTGACTTTACAGTATAAAAATAAAAACAATACAAGCTAAATCGTCTTAGCTTCAAATGGTTTCTTTAGATTGAAATGAGGGCAGTTAGGACTCTGGATAGCTGCTTTAACTTCACATAGCTCTTTTGTGGCAATGTGTAATCAATGTGTAATTTTCTCCTGGAGAGCTAATGTCCAGCACTGTTTGGCGATTTCCTTGCTCAAACACACGTGATTCAATTGATCTGTTAAATTCTACAATTTGTGTATAGAATAGACATTGGCCCACCAGGATCAAAGCTGTGCACCCCCGCTTTGTTGGTCTAAAAATGCATCATGGTGACCTAAAAGTGGTGATGTGTTTCAGGTGTAATTTTGTTCCATTCTTCCTTCAGACAAGTCTTAAGGTGGGCAACAGTATGGGGTCTTCGTTGCCGCATTTTGTGCTTCAAAATGCGCCACACATTCTCTATTGGAGACAGGTCGGGACTGCAGGCAGGCCAGTCAAGTACCTGTACCCTCTTCCTCTGCAGCCAGGACTTTGTAGTGTGTGCAAAATGTGGTTTTGCATTTTCTTGTTTAAATATGCATGGCTGTCCCTGGAAAAGATGTCTTCTTGAAGGCAACATATTGTGCTCCAAAATCTCTACGTACTTTTCAGCAGTAATGGCCCCATTACAAAATTTCAAGTTACCTTTGTCAAGGGCACTGACACAACCCCATACCATGACAGACCATGGATTTTGGACTTGTTGCTGGTAACACTCTGCATAATCTTTTTCTTCTTTGGTCTTGAGCACATGACGTCCATCTCTCCCAAAAAAATACCTGAAATACTGATTCATCTGACCACAGTACACGTTTCCACTGTGTGATGGTCCATCCCAGATGCCTCAGAACCCAGAGAAATCGACGGCTCTTCTGGACACTGTTAACATAGAACTTCCTTTTGGCACAGTACAGTTTTAACTGGCATTTGTGGATGTAATTACGTATTGTGGTACTTGACAAAGGTTTACCAAAGTAGCCCTGAGCCCATGTGATGATATCACTTATAGATGAATGATGATCCTTGATGCAGGGCTGCCTGAGGGATCGGATATGATGGCTTTTCAGCTTAGGCTTGCACCCTTGTCCTCCAGATTCCTTGAATCTTTTAATTATGTTATGCAGTGTTGAAGGTGAAATATCCAAACCTTTTCATGTCTTTCTTTGAGGAACAATGTTTTTAAACATTTCAATAATGTTCTCATGTATTTGTTCGATCCTCTGCCCATCTTTGCTCCTAAAGGACTAGAACTTTCTTGGATGCTGCTTTTGTACCAAATCATAATTACAA
>JBBPDA010005300.1:0-17158 GCA_037974385.1 Arnoldichthys spilopterus | reverse complement strand
ATACATACATACATACATACATACATACATACATACATACATACATACATACATACATACATACATACATATATATATATATATATATATATATATATATATATATAATAAAACAAATTGTTCTTTCTTTCTCCGGTTAAGGCCACTTTTTTCTAACTGCATGCACTGCTATGCAACCGGTATAATGCTTTGATCATACATTTGATCCCTGGTGTAGGGATCACTGGGGCAGCCAGCTGTTAGGGTGCCATCTAGTGGTTACTGGTGGTATTGCTGAATGAGGTGAACAGAAAAAAAAATGATTTCAATGCAACGTGATAGTGTAGTTCATTTGCCCCAGGGAAATTTCTTTATGTTGGCAGAGGCAAATTTTTTATGTATACTGGCCCTGATTTGTTTTGCCCTGTAGATGTGTCAGTCATATGATATTTAACAGTCTTTGTTCACTGATGCGCTTACTTCTTTTCAGTTACCTTGGAAACATAGCTCAAGCTGACGGATAGCAATATTCCAAAAAAATATTTTGGCAAGATGTGCAAATAAGTTTTGAGTGAAAGCATTTTACTATTTAATGAAAGCCAAACTAATCTGCCAATAAAACTCTGTTGGTATAATTCACTCATCTGCGAGTTTGACTTTACAGTTTGTTTTGACTGGGTTGGATGTGACACTGGTGCATAAATTTGTCTAGCATCTGTCTGTCAATGCCAGCAGTATCTGAAAGATTTAAATCTTTCCTCATTGTTTTATCATAAAGACAGCTAAAAGGAGCCTTTTACTCCAGTTTCAGAGGAGAGTAGGACACATTCTGCCTGCGGTTTATGTACAAGCCTGGTTCACAAGTGCTATGCTCTTTATACTTCATATACACAAATCATCCAGAACATTAACACCACCTGCCTAATGTGTAGGTCCTTCATGCTGCTAAACACCTCTGACTGTGGTGTGCTGTGTTCTGACCCCCACATGCATCAGTGAGCTTTGGGTCCTCATGACCCTTCCTTGGTTTATTTTTGGTAGGTACTAACTACTGCACACCTGGAACACTCCACAAGACCTGCGGTTCTGGAGATGCTCTCACAATAAGGCCCTTGTCAAAATGACTCAGACCCTTACACTCAACCATTTTTCCTGCTTCCAGCACAAGAAGTAGTTGCTTTCGAACTGACAGTAGGAGCACTGAAGTGATGTTAGCTGGCTGATGACTGGTATAGTGACCACTTAAGTGAAGATAGAGGATGCAGTGACCAGAATGCCTAAAAGCAGCAAAACCGCACTGTATTTCCTCTGTTGCACATCATCTTATTAAAGCATGGACTACACGGTCCTTCACTTGTGGTTTTTTTTCCAGATTTTAGCGCTAAGAGCTGTTTTCACATTCAACATTTCACACGGTTTAAAAATTGTGGCTGCAATCCCCAATTTTGGTCTGGACCAATCACCAATTACATTTACCCGGACCAGTCAACAAACACTTTTATCTGGACCAATTACCATTCGCTTTGATCACTCATGGCTCCTCTAGTTTGAGAAAGTATTGACCAAACAAAAATAGTTCCTCAAAACATTGTTCTAAGGGGGAACGTCTAATGCTTCTAATGGGCCTTCAAGTGTTTCAAACTGTAAAGTGTTCACACGTGCATAGCACAGACCACCCAGGGATATGTTAGTTTTCCAAGTGTGCAAGTATGCACATGGGCAAAATGGATTAAGCAGCTGGCACAGATCGGGCACCAACAGGTCTATCCCATCACTCAATCCCAGATAACAGGCCATTCAGGGACAAATACTGCACTGTTAAGGCCCTTACGAGTCACTCATAGCAGCAGTGGTATTGTGGGCCAGTTGGCCAGGCTGTAGCACTGCCATTTAAGGTTTGTAATTTCATTTGAATGCAATTCATATTATGTAAAATGTTTGTACGGTTTTTGTATTTAGGCCCAAAACTTGGTTTGTTCTGGTTAAGTTGTGGATTCGTTCTTGCAGCCAAATTCAAGGCATTGCCGTCATTCCACAGTAGTATAATAAGAGAAGTAAGTGTGGGCCAGAACTGGCTTGCTTGCTATCTGGGGCCCGATTCTAGCCAACTCGGGCATCTGCTGGCTGATGTAGCCGAATTGGCAGTTTGTATGCGGTCTTTCAGTTTAAGGGTACAAACACTGTCACTGCCACAGTGGTCCCCTCAGAGGCACGTCTTCAGTGCCTTTAATTAGGCAATGTACCATATTTGCTTGTAGTTCTATTTTTACACTGTGTCAACTCCATACAATCTGTTCCGACTCCAGGCTTTTAATACGTCAAATAGTTAACTCATGAAAATGTACAATAATGCCCCTTCCTCCTGGAAAAATGCAGTGTACCTAAAGAACCTAGAGACCTAGAGAACCTTTTTAGAGCTCATGTTTTTGTTTCATGGGTGGGGGTTCCAGTTTTTTAAACTATCCACTACATTTTCTGGCAGCGTTGGGGTGCAACAATTAAAACACTGACAGGTGACTTGATAAGCATCGATGATCTTGTTACACTGGCTCCTGTCAGGGGGGTGGGATATATTAGGCAGCAAGTGGGAGAGAGAATGGAAGTAAGGGACAAACTGTGATGGCTAGATGACTGGGTCGCAGCATCTCCAAAATGGCAAGTCCTGTCAAGGGTTCCCAGTAGTAGGTTAGTGTCTGCCAAAAGTGTCCAAGGGTCCTAAAAGGATCCAAGGAGGGACAACTGGTGAACTGGACACAGGGCACCCAAGGTTCACTCATGTACGTGGGGTGCAAACTATAGCCCAATCCCAAAGAGGAGCAGGATAAAGAGTGAACACTGGCTTTTACAAAGGATTTAGAACACACAGTGCACTTTGTGGGCAGTGGTGGCCTAGTGGTTAGGGCATTGCCCGTGTGACCAAGGCACGGTACCCTTGAGCAAGTTACCATCTTGCTACACTGCTCCCCAGGCACTGTTGATAGCTTCTCCACGTGTGCATGTGTGATGGGTTAAATGCAAAGGTCACATTTTGTTGTGGTGCTTGAGTGCGTTCACAATGACAAATAGTCACTTTCACCAAAGGTTAGAGCTGTTTTAACACCACAAGGGGGAGCCACACAATATTAACCATGTGGTTTTAATATTATGGCTGAATTGGTTCAAAACATTGCGAAAATATTGAGTCAAAGGGCATATCGTTTTTAAAAACTGAGCATATCGTTACAACCCTTGTGGCCAGTGTTCTCCTCCAAGCGTGTTGAGCAGTGTAAAAAGATGTGGAGCTTCATGTGTCTTGGAGGATGCTAACTCTCCTGGCTAGCTAACGTCATGCGATTGGAGGGAAACTTAACCAGCAGGTGGGGTTAGAACCTTTAAACCCAACATGCCAAAACAAATGCCACTTCCAACATGTACTGTGACATACTGGTGAACAAAGTGATTCGGATTCTGACCCTTAACACTGTCCCTGATTCACAGCACTTCAGAGCCTTATTAGTGCTGTGAAGGTGAAGGATGTGGAGGAGCCTGACTACCAGAATCTAACAAAGTTCATGACCTTCCCGTCCAGCACCAGGCAAATAAGTAGCAAGGTCGCTGCCCGGCTGATTAGAATCAGTCCGGGGGTTTGATGCTTCTCAATCTGCTTTTCCCTCTTGACACTCCTCAATGCCCTTTGGCTCTCCATTAAAGGTGGTTTAAAATGACCCTTTTCAGCCTAAAACGGCTCCATCATACCACCGTCCACGCTGTAATGACACGGCTCAACAGAGATTGATGTGTTGCATTAAGGGTGTGTGTGTGTGTGTGCACAGAGCATTAGACTGGGAGAGAGAGACCGACAGGCAGAGAGCACTGTGGGTCATGTAGAAGCATTAGTTGCCCACTGCTGCCCCTAGTGGACGCAGTAGGCCATTCCATTAAAAAGCTGAGAATCACTCCTCATATTTTCTGTGCAATGATAATTGATGCACTGTAGGCTTGAAAATGTAAGTATTTAAGGAGAATATGAAGGAAAATGATAAATATATGTACGGTTTTGTCATTTTTTAAAAAAAGATCTCAACATTACTATTTTTAAAATATGAGACACTGTGTAAAATAATGTTTTATGTTCTACAGCTTTCTCAGTGATTTACAGCTCTTTTTATCATTCTGGACACACCAGAATTCTCATTATTTTACATTTTAAATAAGCATGAAGCTGTTCTGTACAGTATCAACATCCTATTAGTGGTCTAGTGGTTAGGACCTTGCACAAGGTCACAGGTTCAGTTCCCAGCCCAGATACCACGGAAATGCAGAGGTCACATTTGATCGTGGTGCACCTTGTGTGTGATTAAGGGTGTTCACAGTGACAAATAAGTCATTTTTTGCCATTAGAATCATCTTGTGCATTTATCTACAGCCAAATTTGATTGATAATCTCTGGCTCTTTGAACATATGTATAATGTGATAAGTAGATTTTGCATGCAATAGTTTGAACATCCATGGTGAAATGATGTGTGTTTGTTTTCTGAGTGTAAATTAGTGCATATAACACACAATTACTGTTTATTTGCTGATTGCATTGTTAAAAAATGCAGTCTGCACTATATGTCCAGTAAGTACTGCAATCCAGTAAGTACTGATCAAATAGCTGCTTTTGCTCAATCAGTCCTTCATTAAGTAAAATCAGGTGCTGCTGGTGGAGGCATGGAGGAGAAATCTTAAGGCAAACATGTGTTCTTCTAACTAGCACACACAACAGCTCATCTAGATCCACTTTACTGCTTTATTGTTTTACTGCATTGATTCTAAACTTTTGCACAGCACTGTACATATACACATATTTTACATACATTTTTACACACATCATGGCCTGGAAAAGTACAAAAAAGGTGTTCCTAGAACTGCTTTAGGTGATTGTTCTTGCATAAATGACCAATTATTCACAGATTTAGACTCTTCAGTTTCCTTTAAAGGGACCAGCCATCAGCGAGTGGATACAAATACATTGTGGTATATAATTATTCAGTTCAAATTAAGTGCATTGTTAAATGCTTCCTAGAAAAGTATGATTCTATGTGGGTTTGCACTAGCCCTTTTGTTTGCCAGCCACAAATATTAACCCTTTCAGTCCTACATTAAGGCCTTTTGTATGCCTTTGTTTAGCACAACCTCGGCTAAGGGGAGCCGGCACTGCACAGAAAATAACTGGGCTGAGGATTATGAGTATGTCGAGGTGGGAGCTGTTTAAATATTTCATGACTGTCCTGAATAGTTATTCATGGACGTAAACATAGCTTACATAATGCGCAGTGTACTTTGTCATTTATGAGATGTTAAATAACAGTTTAGCACAACAGAAGCATTAAAAGGGTCAGTAAGCTCATTCTTCTCCTATGACAGACATTAAATCTGTTAGCCCTAAATAACTTTCTATTGGCTCCCAGCTATGGTCAAATATGAGAACAGGATTATCTTATCAGGATTAAAAAAATGAATTATTTCAGCAGCACTACAGTAAGGGCAAGCCACACATTACGGTTACTAAAATTTGTCAAAACTACTCTCACAAAAGCATTTTCTATCTTAAATGTAGTTGCATCTTCAATATGGCAAGAATGTTGTTGGTAGAAAGATCCGATAGCTCGATAGCTTTAGTTTTCAGAAGAAAATGCGTCTTAATCACCCAAGGAGCTGAGAAGCAGTAATGCTTCAGGCCTTAGATCAGGGGTGTCAAACTCTGGGCCTGAAGGGCTGGTCTGACTAGTACTAGTATTAGTACTTCCCCTCCTCTTATTCAAATCACTTAGCAGATGATTTGAATCAGGTGTGTTTGTGCAGGGAAATCACCAAACTGGACACTGGCCATCCAGGAACGGAGTTTGATACCCCTGCCTTAGATCACCCCAAGGCCTTTATAGGCATGGACCCAAGCCAGTAGAGAGCTCTCATGTGCATAACAAAATGAACAGTTGTGGTGGTAATGTTACTAGCAGCACAGCAGAATACATAAATAGTTATATATTGTGACATTTACATTTACAGAGACTTTTTCATTTGCCAGACTTTAGCATAGTCTACACAGATGTTTAAATCTTGTATAAACAATTGCGCTGAGTAATATGGGTTTTTTTAGAGGAGTTTGATTGACTTCAATATGATGTTACATTTGTGTTCGTTTCTGTTTAACCCAGACTGTCATTCTGTGTGATTACCTGTGGGGGGCAGTAATCAGTTAGTCCAGAGTGTTTTTTAACCTGTGGGGTTTGAGCAAAATATGGAAGTGTCTTTATTAGACCTGAACCTTGACAGTGTTTTAAAAATCTTCGTGATATAGTGCAAATATCACTGCTGTTAATGGAATCATACTCTCTGAGTGAAGAATTATGGGATGGATACAGTCCTCCAGAGTGCTAAACTAACAGCATGCAAATGCAATAAAAATATTTTCTTTGCCCTTATCAGGATTTCAGCAGAAATTGACACCAAAAAAAAGTCCTGAAAGCCCGTGTGGATGGTCTAATTTGCTCCAATGTGCAAAAAAACAGTTGGAGTTTGATCTCAACCAACTCCACAAAATTCAGAAAAACGCTTGATTTAGACGTCCATGGGGACAGGGCCTTACTCACCCTAGAAGCTGAGAAGCAGTAAAGCTTCAGGCCTTAGATTATCCCACAGGTTTTATAGGCATGGACCCAAGTCAGTAGGGGACCACCATTGTAGTGGTATTGTTACTAGCAGCACATCAGAATAAATAAGGATTGTAAATACTGTGACATTTACAGTACATTTGTGCAGTAGACTTTCTAATTTAGTGCAGCTGTACATGTTCATGGGTGTCATGGCTGGGTTAAATGTAGATGACAAATTTATGGCTCACTGTACACAGCTTGTGAGTATGCCACAAGATCTGACTTTCATACAATTGAAATGTACCCAATGTTCTTTTTACATTAGCATGAGATATAAATCTGAGAGGTACAGTATCACTGCACCAAATGGTATTAAACTGTTATTGTACTGGCAAACTTTCACACTTTACACACAATACAACACAAAATGCACACAAGACAAAACAGCTAATATGGGTGGGGCAATGTCATGAGGTAGTCCATGAGTATTTTTATAGAGGCTGTAATAATGTGAGATAATTTTGAGAATTTCCTGGTTTAAGGGATTCAGTTGTGAACTCTCTGATCCCAGTCAAGAAAATATCCATAGAGGCTTATCGGCCATCAGATAAACAGTTCATACAAGGTAGCACTAGAAGCAGTGGAAACAACAATGCCATACAAAATAAAAAAACATTTCCTAGCCTTAGTTTTTTATATACACCTTCACCAATATCTAAATACAACATACAACACAATATTTAAACATACAACACAGCATTTAAAGCTTTCACACCAAATCTGGTGTATAAACACGCATATAGAACAGTTAAAATAGTTTGCCAAATTACTACATAGAGCACCTTACCCACAGTTTCTTGCGGAAGGTTGGACCTCAATCACCCAAAGGCAACAAACATTTCACATGTTGTTTGTAGCTTTGAAGCTAACATGCTCCTTATTCTTATGCTTCTTGTTCTTTTCTTCCAGGAGGCCATATTGGTTTGAATACTCAGGATTGCTGGGCCTGCTGGCCAACAATGGCAATTACGCCTGCCAGTTTACAAGCGCACATAGTAAGAAAACATGGAGCAGCCAGGCTGTTGCACAATGTAGACAAGTCATTCATAAATAATTTACTGTTACATTAGGCCGTCACCCTTAACAGCAAATGTACAATAAAGATGAAGAAGAGGCTGCAACATGAACAAGAAAATGTAGCCTAATAGTATGGAGGGTAAGAGAGTGACAATATTTCCCCTTTAATGGCCACATCAAGTACAAATCAAAAAAAGTTTTCTTTGCATTTTATATTAATTTAAGGCAATAATAACAATAATGTTATTTTTTTTATTCAACAACCTTTTTTAAATAGGCCTCAACCAGTCAAGATATCTCTTTACTGTACAAATTAGTAAAAATTAATAAAGTCTTTGGATTCTCTTAAAGAAATCTCAGAAAAATCCATAAAATGTCCTCAAAAGTGCAATAGAACCACCTGAAACTAGCATGCCTCTCCAACGGCCGGTGAGGAAGCTCATGGAAATGGTCTACTGATTAAACACATCCAGCAGATTTTTTTTTTTTTACCATAACTGACTTAAACCAATTGGTAGTGAGGAACAGTCAGTTTAAGCTAAGCTCAATGAATGTTTCAATTAAAAACAGGGACTCAAAATGTGCTTGACGGAATAACTGACCAGAACACTAAAAAGTTAAATAAAATGTTATGAAGAGATCATTCAAATCATAAATGCTTAATTCAATAATAAATACATAAAGAAATAAATCATCTGAATAAATTCACTGTACCAAAACCTCTGGCTTGGGAATATGGTAGAATAGAATGTGCACCTTACGTGAGGAATATTGGCCTTTTTGTTCAGACTTTAAAGGGTTTCCCTCACCTACTATTGATTTAACCAATGTACCTTATGTCCAGAAATCAAATTACAGCCAGATATAACTTCATTGTGGTTAGCCATATCTGGAATTCAATAAAAACTTTCAATCATGATGTTTTATTGACACTGTGGTCAAAGGAAACGATATTATGTTGTGAGGTGGCAAGAGTCAGAAGTGTTAACTGCCTCAGGTGCTCTCAGGAGGAAAGGCGCAGATGTATATGCGATCTTGTCAAGTTATGGTTTGTTGCGTTACGAGTCGCTTAGTGAGTTTGAAGGATTTGACAGTGACACATGGCGTGCCTTATGTGACAGGCTTCACCTCCATCGGCTTACAAGAATAAAGCTTCAGTGTTTTTCCAAAGAATTATTTTTTTATTTAATTTTTTACAACCGCACCTCCACTTTGGTATAAAAGTGCAGTTTTATGGCACTGAGTAAAGGCTTGAGGTTTTTGGAAGGACATGTTTTCCATTGCTAAATACCACTGTGTACCACTGAGGTTACCTTGAGCAAGGTACTGTCCTGCTACACTGCTCAACAGGGGCTGTTGATAGCTGCCTGCTGCTCCATGTGTGATGGGTTAAATGCAGAGGTCACATTTCATTGTAGTGCACTTTGTGTGGGTATTGAGTGTGTTCACAATGACAAATAAGTCACTTTAATAATAATAATAATAAGAAGAAGACGACATAAGCACTTCACCTAGATCAGAGGTGTTGCCAGTGCTACTTAGTACTTACCCTTCCCTTTGAGCAGGGAAATCAGCAAACTGTCCTGACATCGGCTCCCCGGGACCAAAGTTTGACACCCCTGGCCCAGATTGTATTTTTTACAGTATTTTCTAACCATGTTGGCCCTTTATTCTCTTTCGGACTCTTATGTATTTGTTTTTACTAGCATCACTGTACTTGTACATCGTATTTGATGCCACTTTAATGTATTTTATTGTTGTACAGCAATTTGTGACCATTGTCTGTGAAAGGCCACTTTATAAATAAACTTTACTTACTTAATTTACTAACTTTACACAATCATTTTTGAGGTTTTGCCTTTTCACATTTTTCATATCACTCATGGTAAATGATTTGGTGAGAATCGTCCAATGTGTCTCTTAGTATATGATGGATATTGCCAACCCACTTTTTGTACTTCTTCTGTTGCTTGTACTTTTTTTTTTTTACTTACTTTCTGTACTGTCTTGTAAGTCTGTCCTGTATTTGCCCTGTCTATGTCTAAGAAAAATGTCTTGCTGTGTCTATTTACACTATATATATGTTTACACGTCCTCTCAGAACATCATCCTCAGCCCAACTGGACTCCCCCCTTCTTAAAAAACAAAGACCGATATCAAGGTTCTTCTCACTACTGGCTCCTAAGTGGTGGAATTAACCTTCCCTAACAGCCAATACTGCAGTGTCTTCAAGTGGCGACTAAAGACCCTCTTCACAGATCACTTAGGACAAAAACTATGGAAATAACAAACTAACTACTAACTTTTCTATGTCAAGGTTTTGCATCGGCTCAGGTATAATCTTAGTTGACAAGCAGCTCTTACTCCAAGTCTAGGTTTACTGGTGTAACATGTTTTCTTTGTTAACGAGAAAGCTCCGTGTACGTTGCTCTGGGTAAGAGCGTCTGCCAAGTGCTGTGAATGTAAATATAAATGCGCACTGTGCACCCTGAGCTTCATTCTTTCGTCTCTCTGTACACTTGTATAGGACGGACATGACAAATTTTACTTTGACCTTGACTTTGAAAACTTGAAAAAGTAACCTGTCAATAACCTAAAATATTTTACCATTTCAATATTTTTTATAGAGTATAGGACCTTTGAGCTCCACCGGTGGGCCCGGTTTTCAGAGAAGAACTGGAAAAAGAGAAACTAGTGTGAGGAAAGGGAAAAGCCATGTCTGTATTTGACAAAGCCTCAAAGGAGTATTGCTCAGCAGCAATCACAGCACAATAAATGTGTTTACACATGGTCAGATTTGGGAGATTTTGACTAGGCAAGTGTAAACATTTTTTGGGGCCTTAGCTGTGACCATCCAAGCAGGCCAGATGGTGTTAGCTCCCTCTCGCCCCTAGCTGTATTGTAACAGTACCAGTGTGTGATGTGTTGTGGGCTCTGTGTTTGTTGTATAAATGCCATTTTTAAAAAAAATTTGATTTTTTTTCATAAAATGCAAGAAAAAAAACAAGAATGTGTGATTTGTAAAGCTCTTGAACATTTATTTAACTGATATAAGTTCAAAGAAAAGACTTTCAATGTTTTCATTGTAAATATATAATCAAATTTAAAATCTGATGCCTGCAATGCATTAAAAGAAAAGTTGGGAGGGATGCTTGTTTACTCTTTTACGTTACATTTACTTTTACACTGTGTAGTCATTTGGGAACTGAGGAGACTAACAGTTGTAGTTTGGCAAAAAGTTGTAGTTGTATTTGCTAGAAGGACTATTTGATAAAAATGATAACACCATTTAACATTAAATATTCTTAGTTTAAACAGTTTGACAAGTAACTGTCTAATAAGACAAAACAAGACCTAGGGTTAGAGAGCAACTCCTGGGAGATGGTTGTAGCATTGCCAGGGATCAAACTTTTGACATCCCTATGGTACAGCCAGTGTTTAGACAGTGTGCCACTCAGGAGCCCATTCAAGTTCGTTGCTAAGTTCACCAACTTGGTAAGTTAGTTAGTTAATATTTGCAGAAGGTGTGAGTGAGTGAGTGAGTGAGTGAGTGAGTGAGTGAGTGAGTGAGTGCATGAGTGAAAGAGATAGTTGAGTGAGTGTGTGACTGAATAAGTGAATGAATGAGCAAAAAAGTGAGTGAGTGACCAAATGAGTGAGTGAGTGAGTGAGTGACCAAGTGACTGAGTGAGAGTGGGCAAATAAGTGAACAAGTGAATGAGTGAGTAAGTGAATCAGTAAGTAAGTGAATAAATGAATGAGCGAGTGATAGAGTGACTGACTAGGTGAATGAGTGAGTGAGTGTGTGATAAAGAGATTGACTGAGAGAGTGAGTGAATGACTGAGTTACAAGCCAAATCCAATGCCCTTGGAGTCTATCTACAAAGGCCTCCAAGAGCAGGTCAGGTGGATGTTTCTGCTACAGAGGAGCCGCTGTGTGCTAATCCTGAGCTTGTTTATTTAGCATTGTTCTCCTGTGAGTTCACATATGCTTGGCCGTGGCAACGGTGACGAGTGTCTGTGCCTGAAGCAGTCAAAAGGCTGAAAAAGCCTGTAATTACACCACTGTGCCAAAACGGCCACTGAGCACAAATAAGAGGAAACCAGCATTTAGCATTCAGCGCGCTGCATTCTCCTGGTGTTTCTCTGGACACCAATTAAGAAGGCGTTGAGCTGGAAGTGCCACCATCCCCCCAGGCCGCAAAGACCTGGCTTAATGCAGCTCTGTTACACATTCGGTGTCCTTTCAGGAGGCATTCAGTGCAGTATAGCAATGGTAAAAAAAAAAGAGGAGGCTTTAATGTTCGCTCTTCAAGGGATTAGCGAGGTTGATATGCTAAGCCAAGTCCTCTCCCTTCAGACGAATTTCCGTCCATGATTTATTCATTAAATCCATTAAGCAGGGCCGCACAATAGAGCGGGGGATCCAGGGTGGAGCGTTTTGTGTATTTTCTTTTTTTTCCCACCAAGCCATCGGGCGTCTGCTGAGTCGAGTGATGATTCCGATCTCTCCGCTCCGTGTTAGACTTATGTCAGCATCATCAAAAACACACGCTCGCTTTCTGTCTCTTTTCTCTTTTTTTCCACCTCATAAATCTGCTCATCTCCTTGCGCTTGTTTGTTTTCTCTATTCTTGTTCGGCGAGGCCGCCACGAGCTCTTCTGCAGCACAGTTTTATCTGACTGATGAAAGAGCAGAGGCGGAACAGCATATGCAGCCTTCGGCCTCGCAAACGTCGCCGATATACAAATAGAGGGAAAAAATTTTCCAGTGCGATCTGGTCGATGGACACAGGTATTAACATGCGTCAAAAAACTTCCATCAGGCAAGTTTTTATGGCAAGAAGTTAGGGACTTACGTGCCTGAACATTGTCATGATGTGTCAATTTGTCATTGTGAACACACCCCATAACAAGTGCACCACAATGAAATGTGACCTCTGCAATTAACCCATTCACTTGTGAAGCAGTGGGCAGCTTTCAACATCGCCTGGGGAGCAGTGTAGCAGGACGGTACCTTGCTTACGGATACCTCATTGGTACCTGGGACAGAACTTCTGATTCTGACAGAATCTCTGATCACCTGCATGTCCTCGCTCCCTGCATCCATAAACCTCCTTTTGGCCTTCCACGTTTGCTCCTGCCTGACTTCATTCTCAACATGTTTTTCCCAGTGCCTCTCTCCTCTGCACATGTCCAGACCCACCTTCTTTACTAATAGACATTTATTTTATTTGTTCTTGGTCCACAGATCACAAAGTTCATATGAACTCACCTGGAAATTCTAGGCAATTACTGAACAATACTTTCCTACCTTTTTTCAGTATCATTGAATCTGTATTAAGCCCTTTGTAATACTACTTGGTTTAGAAAGCTAAACATGTCCATTATGTGTGATTCAGAAGTTGTTAAATGGCCAGTAAGATCTCAGACAGGAGTAAGGCCAAGCTTTGGGTCATTAATAACATGAGGGATAATGTTATATTGCACTGCCAGGACCAGCAGTCTGAGCTATTGCCCTCAGGCCATCGGACTAAGTAACTCAACGTTTTCATCCAGTGCTATGGATATTCTTACTGGCATTTAACACTCTGGCTGCTTTCCTTACAGTATCTTGGCACATTTGCCCATTTTACTTTTTCCAAATTTGCATTTGGAACGAATTTCCATTTCCCTGAATTCGTTTTTTTCTGATTTATTGTGGATGTCATTGATGTCCATTTGCATTCTGTAACCCAACCTAAGTACCCAATCTAACTCAACCCATCCTAACCTAACCTAACCTAATGCAGACGAGTCCATCCCAACCTAACATAACTCACACTTACCTTAACCTAACCTAGGCCAATCTAACCTAACCTTAACCTAAGTCAATTTAACCCAGCCTAACCTAACCCAAACCAATCCCAGTACACTTACATAACCTAACCATAACCCAACCTAGCCTAAAATAAGCTAACCTTAACCAAACCCAATTCAACATAACGTAACTTAATCTAACTAAAACTAACTGTAACGTGCCAGCAACGCTGCTGAGATGGGAGTTTTCTGATGAGCCCAAATGCAGATGAGTTAAGGGGACACCACCTCCCCGCTTGCATCAGTGAGAAGGGGAGGGGGGCTTTACAAAACTAGACAAGTTGATTGGCCCTGGCTGAATACAGGTGGATTATTGCATCAGCGGAAAATGGTATCAGCCCACCAGTTCTCCGCCAACGCAATATGTAAATAAAACGATATGGGTGCTAACGTACGTAGCATTAGCTTAGCTCACAGCTAACATCTAGCGAAGGGCCACCCTGAGGCTATGCTGGCAAAGGAAAAGACTTCTGGGTTTAAGGGTGAAGGGAAGGAACACCTGGAAGAAAGCGTGATTTAACTAGCCACCTCTGGCCACATGTGGGAGCCTGCTCGAACTAGACGTGGACACCCACACTGCCTTTAGCTGGCGGTGCTCCAGGCATACGGTCGGAACACCCGCCACCAGGGAGAAGGGCAATAGGTCTCTGGAAGCAAGCATGAGCTCCTACTAGCCGTACCCTGCCACAACCCAACTTAACCTAACCCAACCCAACTCAGTCCAACCCAACCCAGGCTAGCTTAACCAAGCCTAACCTAACCCAGACCAGCATAACCTAACTTAACACAACTTAATCTAAACTAACATAATTTAATCCAAGCCAACCCAACCTAACTTAATTTAACCCAAACCAACCTAAACTAACGGGAGTATCTAAACTGGACTAAATTCTAATTTTAGCAGCAAAAATAAACATCTTAAAATTTCATCCCTACTAACTATACATAAACATGAAATAGAGATTGCGATACACCACCAGCCAAGACACTGTCTTTACCTCTGTGTTTTTATTGTTTCTGCAGAACAAATGCTTACTTGCTAACAGCTATGTCCCTACCCTAATCGGTTCAAACTAAAGCAAAGTCTTGCACTCCAGCAGATAAAAGTCTGCATATTTATCATGACCTTGGACTGGCTCTCCAATCAGCCCATACACTGGGGTCAGATAAACACCCACACTGTTTTTCTTCCCTCAGAAAGAGGAGGTGCTGCAGCAGACCGCTGTGTGGAATACAGATTACACAATTATCAGACGACATGATGGAGTGACTGAGGTCCTCCTCCGGTGGCCGAGGGGAGAGAGCATGCTGCTGCGCTAATTAGTCATAGCGTAGAGGTAATTACTAAGCCTACCTGGGGTTTAGCCTCCTTAGCACCCACCGTAAATCAGCTGTACTGCGTGGGTCTGCGCTAATCACACACGGCGCTCCAACTTTAGAGCGTGTCCAACGCATTAGCACCTTAAGGTACGAGACGAAGGACTTTGTGGAAGTGAAGGAAGCTGCTCCATTAGGATTACAGCTGTAACTATTCCAGGAAGAAACTTGGTCATTAACACTGATTAGATGAAAAAGTTGGCACATTGATGTTTAATCAACTCAAAAACAAAAAGACTCTACACCAAACAGCCATAACATTAAAACCACCTGGCTTACATTGAGTAGGCCCCTCAAGCTGCTGAAACAGCTCTGACTGTGGTGTTCTGACCCCTTTCTATCAGAGTCAGCATCACTTTTAAAATCACAGTAGCTCTTCTGTGGGATCAGACCAGATAGACTAGCCTTCACTCCCCATTCGTGAATCTTGGGTGCCATATGACCCTGTCGCTGATTCACCAGTTGTCCTATCTTGGATCACTTGTGTTAGGTAATAACTACTGCACACCTGGAACACTGCACAAGACCTGCTGTTTTTGAAGATGCTCTGACTTAGTCATTTAGTTATCACAGTTTGACACTCAGATCCTTACGTTTTTTCCCTACTTTCAGCACGTCAACTTCAAGAGCTGACTGTAATAAACTTTCCAAAACACCCGCAAAATTAGAGTAAAAGCTGAAATTAATACAAATGCATAATTACATTTAAAAAGATGGTGCAATGTACCACACCTAGTTCAATTTGCAAAACATTATTATTTTGAACTTTTTTTGTTATAAAAAAATCTTTTTAAAAATACATTTATTACTATTATTATTATTTATCTTTTCCATGCAGTCCGGTACCCAGTGTGCTGTTGCCCAATACTGGTTCACGGCCTGGTGGCTGATATAAAAGGTTAGATTTGGTTCAGCAATGATGGATATATTAATTAACATTACATAAATAATTGTTAGTATCAGTCCCAATTTGCAACCCTGAGAACCCAAAATAAGAAAAATGAGGCCAATTGTGTAGTGACATTTTCCTTATCTACCAAAGCCACTGACAGAATAGACTATAGAGGACTTTCACTTTAACCCCTCAAAGCATGGCCAAGCTAACCGCTCAGCAAATAGCAGCAGCCAGAATGTCACATGTCTTTAGCATGCCCAAAAACTGAAGGAAAAATCCCTGAGCAAAACCCAGAGGCGAACTTTCAGAGTGGCAGATGTGCAAGGCACATCTATTTATGCATGTAAGTATATAGATCAACTTTGCATATAAATTTATGAATATGAATGTGAATGTGTCACCTTTAGCCAAACCTCATTCATTCAAGAACTCCCTCCTTTCTGAAACGCTGTGAATATATCAACACAAATTACAGCTGGGAGCATGGGGGGATGGGGGAAGAGGGGGTAAAAACGATGCTTCCGTCCAACTTAGAGGAGAATGTGCCATTCAAACAACAGTGTAGGTTAGGGGAGGAGACAAACGCTATAATTACTGGAGAATTCCCCCAAGTGCACACATGGCACACATCACACCCTGTAAGGTGGCAAATAAAATATGGTCATTATTACACTGTGTTAGGCATGATCCGGGGATATTAACCATGTCCTTAAACAGGTGCATACCATGCCAGGTATCCTGGTATCTTGCGTCAGAATTCCTTAAAACTATTAGGGTAAATGTCACATTTAAACAGGAACATGAATAGAGTAAAGATTGAATATCATAGAGTAAAGCCATTTTTGCAGGCTTTACTGTTCCTCTAATAGAGCAACTAGGATTGCAAACACTAGTCAACATGGACCTTTATGACCAGTAATGGTTAATATCACTCTTCATGATTCACACTGGTCAACATGTTTTCATGATCACTGGTTAACATGAGCCTAAATGTTCAGTACTGGTGAACATGCGGCTACATGATCAACACTGATGAACATGGATCTACATGATAAACACCGGTAACTATAGGGCTACATGATTAACTATGGTTAACATGGGTATACATTATTAACATTGGTCAACACATGTCTACATGATAAACACTGGTAACTACAGGACTACATGATCAACTATGGTTAACATGGGTCTACATTATTAACATTGGTCCACCCATGTCTACATGATAAACACTGGTAACTATAGGACTACATGATCAACTATGGCTAACATGGGTCTACATTACATTTACATTTACGGCATTTGGCAGACGCTCTTGTCCAGAGCGACTTACATGGTGCTTTTTAGTCAACAA
>JBBPDA010005275.1:0-17160 GCA_037974385.1 Arnoldichthys spilopterus | reverse complement strand
CCTGTGTTGCAGACCACCACATCAGACACACAGTTGTGTAGCCTCACATACTGTGGTCTGTTAGTGAGGTAGTCAGTACCCAGTAGTTATTCCTCCACTGGCCACTTTATTAGAAACACCACCCTTATTCTTATTAGAAACACCTCCCTTATTCTTTCACTGGCTACTTTATTAGACAGACCTCCCTGTGTGTGTGTGTGTGTGTGTGTGTGTGTGTGTGTGTGTGTGTGTGTTTGTGTGTGTGTTTATGGAGCTTTAAATAATTCAGAGAGAGAAGAGAAAAGGAAATTAAAAAAGAGAACAAGATAGAAAAAGAGAAATGAAGAGAGTCAAAGCGAACAAAAGTCGAGAGAAAGAGAGAGAACTGGGGAAAGAAAGAGAGAGACAAAAATAGAGAAATACAGAGAGAAAACGAAAGAGAGAGAGCAAGAGAGAGAGCTGGAGAGAGAAAGAGAGAACTGGAGAGAGAGATTCAGAGGAAGACAGAGAAAGTGACAGGGCGAGAGAAAGTGTGTGTGTGAGAGAGAGAGAGAAGGAGCGAATGAGAGAAAGAGGTGTCAGACAGAAGAGTAAAGATCAGGTTGCCATGGCAAGTTGCTGTGGCCCATTGCCCGGCAATGAGTCAGCGCTCTGGCGAACCTTTCCCTGCTGCCACAGCAACTGGCCATCACCACAGTGACGAACAAAGCTCAGGACACTGGACCTGATTTATACACAGAC
Source organism: Arnoldichthys spilopterus (assembly GCA_037974385.1). NCBI lineage: Eukaryota > Metazoa > Chordata > Actinopteri > Characiformes > Lepidarchidae > Arnoldichthys > Arnoldichthys spilopterus. The sequence goes on along the minus strand of JBBPDA010005275.1, from coordinate 16,440 downwards.
ACACACACACACTTACACACACACAAATGCACCAGAATGAAAGACCAAGAATGTGTGAGCGCTGTCTGCAGGCTGTAGGTTCTTACTGGCTAGTGTGTCCAGAAAGCAGGATTGACACACCCACTTAGGTTGATCATGCTTATACAAAAGTTTGGGACTTTACAGCATGACTGTGTATCTATATGTGGTTGTTGCCTTATACTGAGCATTGCCTATTGCCTAAGTGCCTGGAAAAACTCTCCAAGAATATTAGGAAGAACCACTGAGAGGAACTAAAACTCTCTAAAACATCTTGAAGAGCCAAAAATGAAGAACCTCTGAACTAATACTCAAGGTTAAGTTAATGTCATATGTATGTAATAATGGAACATCGATATCAGCAATTAAAATTATGGGACTCCGAGCCTCCTCAAAATTGCTCAGTGACATAAAAAACTAAATAAAGTGATTAAAGTAGAACAAAATAATACCAAAGCATGATAATAAACCTAGAGTAACAATAATACTAGTAAAAAGTGAAAAGTTTTTCAATTGTTGTTATCAATGTGTTTAGTGCTCAGCAGTTCAGTAGCCTGATGGTTTATGGGTAGAAACTCTCCCTAAACCTGCTGTTGCGAGTGTGGATACTACTGTACCAGCTGCCAGATGGCCAAAGTGTGAAGAGACTATGGCTGGGATGACCATTATTCTTTTTTGCAGCACTGACTGTAGAGGTCCTGCATGGCCGGCAGTTTAGTCCTGGTGTCGATCTGACCACCCTCTGTAGGGCTTTGGGGTCCGAAGCATTACAGCTGCCAAACCAGGCTGTGATACCACCAGACAGAAAACTCTCGATGGTACATTGGTAGAAGCTGGTGAGTATTCTGAAGTCCATGCCAAACCTCCTCAGCTGCAGCAGAAGGAAGAAAGTTATTCTAGAAACAAGACTCAAGAAAGTCTCTAGGAACAGCAATAAGAACCACTGGGCAGAAATAAGACTTTAGAAACCTGCAAAGAAAATCAGGAAGAACTTTTAAGGGAAACCAAGAATGAAGAAACTCTCTTGAACTAATACTCTAGAAACTAACTTTCTAAGAACATCAGGAGGAACATCTAAGAGGAATAAGATCTCAAGAATCTCTCTTAGTACATTAGAAGGAACCTCTGAGATAAACCAAGACCTTAAGAAACTCTATTAGAACATCAGAAAGAACCTAAGACATACAGAGACTAAATAAAGTCTCAAAACATCAGGAAAAACAACAGAGAGGAACCATGACTGAAGAAACTTTGTCAAACCATTTAGAAGATCTAAGAGATGTTAAGAATCTTTTAAAAAACATGGTGCCAGTGGGCAGTGGTGGCCTAGTGGTTAGGACCTTGCCTTTGTGAACAGAAGGTCTCAGATTCAAGTCCTGACCCAGGTGCTACTGAGGTAGCCATGAGCAAAGTACCATCACACTACACTGCTCCCTGTGTACTTTTCATAGCTACTCGCTGCTACACAGGTGCACGTGTGATGGGTTAAATGCAGAGGTCACATTCAGTTGTGCTTTGTGTCTTATCCAGTGTGTTCACAATGATAAATAAGTTACTTTCACTTTAGGAAGAACCTCTAAAAGGAAGCAAGACACAAGAGTCTCATTGACAACACAGAGTTTCCAGAACAGGGATTAATTGCAGGGGAGCTAAGGGACACCGCCTCCCCACCCAGGGCGCAAACCCACGCTGTCATGTTTACAAGCACCAAGAAGAGGAGGGGTGCCCTGCGAGACTGGATGGGTTAAAAGCCCCTGCGCCAGAATACATGTGGTTATTAAGTCAGCAGAAAGCCCACCCATTTTCCGCTGGCACAATATGTAAAAATGATGCAGTGTTTGCTAATGTTGTAGCTAGCCACGGCACTTCTGGCATACAGTTGGCACACCTGCTGCTAGGGAGAAGGGGAATGGACCTCTAGAAGCAGCCACGAGCTCCATTAACCATGCCTGGATTAGCAGTGCCTCGGCTAGCATTAGGCAGTCTCCTAAAAAAGGGACAGTATGGCCGGGAAAGTTCTAGCTCCATTAGCCATGCCTGGCCAAATGTTGAAGCCTGCCTGAGCTAGACACGAACCTCCTCGGCCATACTGTCCCTTTTTCTGGGAAACTGCCTAATGCTAGCCGAGGCACTCCAGGCATAAAGTCGGCACACCTGCTGCTCATTCTATTGGAACCCCAACCCAAGAAGTACATTCCGGCAATCCAAGTCACTGCCAGCCTGCCAGCTGGTACAGCTGGTACCAGGTCCATGGCCCACAGGCAGAATCGAGTTGGGGTAGGAGGAAATACACCCAGCAGAAGGCCACATAAGCACCACTCACTGGGGAGACCAGGAACAGGGTCTGTACCAATTTAGCCGCAGGAGTTCAGTGTGGCCTCAGAAACATGCCAGCCACATCTGACCACCAGGGACAAGGACTCCGCCCAGTTAGAAAACCATGCTTTGGGCTTTGGCCCAGGTGAAACACATTAGCATGATTGAAGCAACCATGGCAACGCATCGCCAAACACCCCCAGCTGGCCTGACACGGCGCAGTCAAGGCAGGGCTCTCAACCATCCCTTGCCAGCCATCCCCTGGGTGCTAACCCTTACATGTAGTTTCTATAAGCAGAACTCGAAGTACTTTGGCATCTGAAAGTTTTCAGAGAATGCAATAAACCTTAAAAAAAAATGAAGGTAGATTCAGTTTCCCATGATACAGGTGGTATAAAGTGTGTTTAGATCTCCATCCTTTCTTCTGGAAGCTGGTGTAGTAGGTCAGCACTAGTCAATGAGAACATGTGACTGCCCCCTGAGAAAGTCGCTACTGTCCTCCACCACTACTATCCCAGCATGCACCCGGCCTACCATCATATGGCCAGAGTTCAACAATGGTCTATTTATTCTCTCATCAATACAGGAGGCATCATTCACTCACACACACACACACACATACACACACACACAAACACATGCCCGCGCATACTCTTGGGGCCAGAAATGGGACTGTCTTTGTTTTATCATAGAGTATTTAGCCTTGTGGGCTTTGGTCAACAACAATAATGCTGATTATGATCCAACTGGATAGTTATGCGATTATGAGGATGATGAAGAAGATGATGATGATGAACATTAGGAGGAGATTGGTGTGTTGGGTCTAACCATCTGACTTCAAAGAGAGGGAAGATACAAAACAATGACAACAATAAGGTCTTTTTTTTAAACAACAACAATAACATCAATAACAACAACAATAGCCCCACTAACAACGATTATCCCAGCAAAAACAACAACCCCAATAACAACAACAATCCCAACAAAAACATCCCAAATAACAACAGCTCCAATATCAACAACCCAAGAAACAACAAAAACCCAACAAAAACAAAACTACCCCAAGAACAACCAGAACACCAACTGCAGCAAATATAACAGTAACACCAGCAAACGAAACACCAACCCTAGAATGACAACAATAACAACAGCAACCTTGATAACAACAGCAATCACAACAGACCAACAGTAATGCAAAAAACAACAGCAACCCAAATAACACCAACCCCAACAATAACAACAGCATCCCAATTAACAGCCCAACAATTATAACTTAAAAAAGCAACTATAACAAATTTGAGTTATTACCCCAGTAATAACAACATCCTCTATAACAGCTCAGATACCAACCCTAACAACAGCAAGCCCAGTAACAACAATAGCAACTCAAATAACACAGACAGGAACCCAAATAACAACAACCCCAAAAACAAGAACAGCAACCCAAATAAAAACAACCCAGTAACAACAATAACAACAACTCAAATAACAACAAGAGAAGAGAAGAGAAGAGAAGAGAAGAACGGAGGAGAGGTGAAGAGAATAGAACAGAGGAAAAGAGAAGAGAAGAGAAGAGAAGAGAAGAGAAGAGAAGAGAAGATACATCCTGATTATGATCAGTGACACTGTTCTTGCTTTGTGCTGTAAATAGCTTTAAATAAGGTCAATGCGTGAGACTGATGAGCAGAATGACTTCACTCTCACAATGTTCTCTGGGAACATCATCAGAGAAGATAAAGAGATCATTTCACTGGCTGAGATTTAGTGTTGAGGTGCAGTAAACAGGAACAGAAAGCGATGCACTAAGGCAGCAGACCTGCACCTGGACCCTTTTTGGCTTTTGTGAGATTGAGAGAACTTTCTATTTCCCAGAATAGCGTCTGTTCTAAGAGCTGTTAGTAGAGAACGTTCTTCAAATAATACTTTATTTTTTCATTTTGCACTGAAACTATGAGACACTTGCTTATGTGGTTTATTTTTTTGTCACTTTAAGACAAAACGACTTGCTTTTAGAATATTTTCATTTGTTTTTTAGAGAACTGCAGGTAAAAACATTGTGAGCAACATGTGACTGTTTGTATTCACCAGTGTTTCTCGGTGAAGCTCTGGCTCTGGCTCTGCTGTCTGCTGCTCTGGCTCTAACGGCACACGTCTGGCCAGAATGGCCAAAGAAAAGGACCCTCATTGACATTCAGCTCCACTCACTTCCTATCAAACGCACTATTGTCGTCCGCGTTGATGCCTGTCAACAAAATGCCTCAGCACACCCTGGAGAACAGAAGCTGGGGGGGGGGGTTAGAGGAGAAGGAGGGATGAGGGTAAATGAGGGAGAGATGGAAAGTGAAGTGTAATGGGACATAAAACGCAACAAACAAAAACACAAACAAGTGTGAAAAGTGGAGAGAGATTTCAAGAAATGTTACTAGATCAAGATCAAGGGATCATACTGAAAACTATATGTAAAAATATATATCTATATGTCCCATCTGTATTATATATATATATAATATAAATGGGGCATATTATATATATTATATATACACTTACATATATATATATATATATATATATATATACTATATATGTAAGTGTCTATATATATAATAATATGCCCTTTGTGTATATATGTAAATATCTAAATGTAATAACTTGTCACATATGTATTATATATATGTACATGTCTATATGTAGTAATAATATGTCCCATGTCATGTGTATATATGTAAGTATCTATATATAATAATATGTCCCGTATTTTATATATATGTATCTATCTATATGCAATAACATATGCCATATGTATTATATATGCATATGTAAGTGCCTATGTGTAATAATAATATGTCCCATATGTAATATATATCTATATGTAATAAGATTCAAAATTCACCAGTTTGTCATGTGCACAGTAGAACAAGCAGTTACACTGTCCAATTAAATTTTTACTTTGCTAGTCCTACTAACATTTTTTAAAGTTAAAAAACAAAGCTAACACTAACTTACTAAGTAATAATATATGCCCCATCTGTATTATATATATGTAGTATCTGTATGTAATAATAATATCCCCAGTATGTATTGTGTATATGTATACATATATGTATATGTACTTCTCCACAACAGTAACTGTACAGGTGAAGCAAAAAGCCTTCTAACTTATCATAGAGGTTAATCTTAAATTATGTTTTTTCAAATAATTATGGACCAAATGTCCATGATGTTAAAAAGTAATAAATAACAAAAAAGGATATTAATAAATAAGAAATCAAATATATCCCACACATATAATCATCTAGAATGTTAATAGTGAAAGGTGTAAAATCTAATATCTTTCGTGGTATGGTGGGGCATCATTGCATGGCTTCCATATGATTGAAGGTCCCATATTTAGACGTGTTCTGGGATTTTAGAGAGGAATACGCTGCCGTTAATGTGTGAGAGCAGGGTGATGTTGTAGAGACGGAGTGCTTGTGCTTGACTGGCCTGCCGGCAGTACAGATCAATACAGTTTCAGAATGAAAACGTATGGAGTGTCACGAAGGGGGAAATCAGACAACGGCCACCACAGACTGTTAAACAACTGAAGCTTTGTATCAAGCAAAAATGGACAAAAATCCAGCATCTGTCATTGGATGGTGGGGCATCAGTGGAAGGCTTGTTTTGGGATTATTAGGCATGTTTTGGGATTTAAGAGAGACATATGCCACCATCAAAGTGACGTCTTTTCCCAGTAAGTCAATGCTTAATTCAGCAGAACATTGCCAAGACCATTTTTGCTTGGTGTACAGCAACGTGACTTGTGTGAGCTTAACTGGTCTGCCAGCAGTTCACATCTGCTATTGAAAATGTATGGAGCCTCATGAAGATGAGAATCAGACAATGGCCCCCATGGACTACTGAACAGCTGAAGTCTTCTCTGAAGAAATCAAGCAAGAATGGACAAAAATGGACAAAAAATCCAACATCTCTCATGGAATGTTGTGGCATCAGTGGAAGGCTTCCATATGGATGAAGGTCCCATTATTAGGCATGTTTTGGGATTTTAGAGAGACATATGCCGCCTTCAAAGTGACGTCTTTTCCCAGTACGTCAATGCTTTTTCCAGACCATATTTTGCATGGGCTACAGCAGCGTGACTTTGTAGAGACAGAGTGCTTGTGCTTGACTGGCCTGCCAGCAGTCCAGATGTGTCTCCGGTTGAAAATGTATGGAGCTTCATGAAGACGAGAATCAGACAATGGCCACCATAGACTGTTGAACTGCAACAATTAATCTCCTCAGTTCCCAAACAGTTAAACAGTGTAATTAAAACGAAGGGAGATTTAACACAGTGGTAACATTTATGTCTCAACTTTTTAGACCATGTAACATGCGTGAAATTCTACACTTGTAAATATTTACAGAAAACATTGAAGTTGATCAGTGAAACCTTAGAAATTTTTGTAGATTTGTCAGTTAAATAAAGAGAATCACCAATCAATGTGAATGTTTACAGATTGTAAGCAGCTTGTGTCTTATGTCTGTGTGTGTGTGTTAAAGGATCAGATTCTCATTGGTCTAGGCTGCAGATTGGCAGTGGAAATGTGTTTGTTTGTGCGTATGTGTGGTAAATGGTCAGCTTCTCATTGGTCTAGGCTGCCGATTGGCAGTGTGTGTGTGCTACTGCAGGCCCTTCCAGTGTGAGGCTATAAAGGCTCTGAGAGGCTTTTCTCTCCTTTTCTCCCTCTCACTCTCACTCTAACACACATATCACTCCATTCTTTTACTCTCCGCCCTGGTAAGTTCTCATTTTCTTCTCTTCTTCGCATCGTACTATAGACAATGTAATGTCGTAAAAGAGAAAAAATATAGTGAAAAAGGGATTTTCTGTGATTTTCTGTAATTGTTTAATTCAGTTAATGAAGAGTTTTTATTGAAATAAGAAAGGAATGGGGTCGTATTTTGTTTTTCTTCATTTTAAAGTATTAATATATTTAAAAATGTTAACAACACTGTAAAAAATGATTGTTTTAACTTAAAAAAAAGTTTATTTTTGTACTGTGCTGAAATTTGTAGTTGTAGTTATATTAACATTCTCTAAATATTAGGGTAACTTAAATTTTTAAGTAAAAATATAAATGCAGTTAAATGCAGTACTTCTAACTTCTTAAATTTTCTCATTTGGCAACATGCAAAAATGACCAAAAACCTAATTTATTTGGTGTAAAATCATGACATTCACCTTTTAAATGTGCCATTTCACCACATTTATTGTGTATTACAACCGCAGTGGCTTTCTCTTTTGGTCATTTCATGCCTCTGTTGATCTAACTCTCTCTCTCTGAATTGGAGACAAAAGCAGTGGGTGAAATCATGACGGACTTGGAAAACTGCCTGGCCACCATCATTGAAGTGTTTCATAAGTATTCGGAGAAAGAGGGAGACAAACACAAGCTGAAGAAAAGTGAGCTGAAAGAGCTGCTAACCCATGAGCTGCCATCGCTGACCGAGGTGGGTGTGTCCAGCTGGATCCCCAACTGCTCTTATTCTAACAGTCTTTAAAGTTAAGTCTGCAAACTGGTTTTAAGTAGCCTGTCAACTCTAAACCTCAATATTACACGAATGGTTGATTAATATTCTATCTTTTTGTGCTAGAAATTTCTTGCAAGAATTTACTTTTTTGCTATAAATAAAATTTATTGACTTACTTTGTGTTAAGAATTTGCTAATATATGCAAACTTAGGATTAGTAAGCCTTTTAAAGTATATTCTTATCTTATACAGAGTAGACATTTAAATGTTTAACAGGTAATATTACAGATAAAATTGCAGTCGTTTTTTTTTATTATGTTTAATTTTCTTTTGATTTTAGGAAGTATTTTACATTTTTAAAAATAAAAAAAAATCATCCATAAATTGTTTACATTTTATTTTAATTGAATTTATTATTTCTTTATTTGAACTTAGTAATTTTTTATTGCTTCAGGATTAAAAAAAACAACAAAACTTTCTAAACATTCGGAAAGGTCAGCGCTCAGTGGTTACTATTACTTTTTGCTCTCATGTCTTTCTTCCTCCATCCATTCTCCATATATTATTCCCCCAGCATGTGAAGGACCAGGCCACCATGGACAGTCTCATGGAGAGTCTGGACAGTGACGGCGACTCTGAATGCGACTTCCAGGAGTTCATGACCTTTGTAACCATGGTTACCATTTGTTGCCACGAATTCTTCGAACATCACGAAGACGAATGAGCCAGATATGGAAACTGTAGAATTTAAGCAATTTGAAATAGCTTAACCAGAGAGAATCACAGAATAAAATTCTTTTTTTTTTTTGTTTTTTTTTACCTTTTTCTACTTCATCCGAATGTTTGTTTGGCTCTGGTGCGGTAAGGTGTGGTTGTAAATGATGTTGATCGAAAAAGAGGTTTTGGTTTGGTTTAGGTTTGCATGGAAGTGAACTTATAATAATTTATCTTTAATACTGAAGCTCCTTAACCTCACTTAGATCAACAGATTTGGTCTTGCTAACTGTTAATCAACAAGTTTAACGTAGTGGTTTAGTGACCGGACTATATATACTTAGTATAGTAGCAATATTCTTTGTTTCATTATGAAATGTGGAAAATATTTCAGATTTAGGACTATTTAAGTGAGCTATGCTGTTGGGACGGCAAAGAGGCCTTAGACAAATCATATAGTTACTTGATCAAATGTACCAAAGTTTTAAAAAATACAAATTATTCCACTAATAATGTAAATTTGATTCCACTTTAATCGAAGAACCTGATGTACAGCGATGATTGGGAGAAAATAAATTCAGCCAACAATGTTCGCATTCTGAGTAACATTCAGTCATTGACGCCCATGAAAAAGCAAGTATCTCCAATCTGGTAACTTTACAGGAGAAGGCTAAAAAGTTCCTAACCTCGGATGTAAGTTAATGGAACAACATTTTAGAAAAAACTGATTTTGGAGCATTTCTATTGGTCTGTTTACCATAAAAGTTTCGCACAGTGTAAAGGCAAAAAATCAAAAAATGGAGAGAAGTAATTTTCCATTGACCACAACAATTTGCATACAGTATACAATAAAATATATGTTAATTAGTATTAAAATCTTACAAAAAAGCTCAGAAATAAAGAAAATAAATACAATTAAATAAAAAATCACCAGTCCCAGAGGAAGACAGATTTCATCCTTGTACACAAAATGTAATCCAGTTCTGTAAATTAGAGGAATTTTTTGAATTTTTCCATTCTTTTGAATCTGCGTCCCCAAGAACAGCTTGTGTGAGTGAATGTCAGCAGAAGTGCTTTGACTTACTGTGTTTCTTTCACTGCTGTGTCAACAAAGAGCTGATTCAATTTCCCCTGTTCCAAATATTACCCTGCTCTTGTGATGAAGCTGAATAAATCACAGAAGAAAAAATATTCTCCTTCTTCTCGCCTGCGTTTGCAGAGAATTAATAAAGTGGTGAACACTGGGGTGTGTTTCTCTTATTACGAGATATAGATGGGGCTGGAGGGCTCGCAAGAGAATCAAGCATGTGAAAAGTCACATTTCTCCCCAGATGGGAGAATAACACACTTATTCCAACCTGATCATTTAAAATACATAACTTTACTAATGTAACTTTCTTCAGAATGTTTGGTTAGAAGCAGAATCAGTGTTTCTGTGTCAGCTTTCATCTTTTGTCCCCTCTTGTTGGGAAATATGTCTCAACTAGTTCACCTTAAAGTCTGTGTGAAAGGGAGATCTTCATTCTTCGTCTCCAGGGGGATATACATTAACACCACTGACAGGTGAAGCGAATAACACTGACTCTCTAGTTTTTTCATTACAATGGTGCCTGTTAGTGGGTGGTATATATTAGGCAGCAAGACAGTCAGTTCTTGAAGTCGACGTGCTGGAAGCAGGACAACAGGGCGAGCTTAAGGATCTGTGCAACTAATTAGAGCATCTCTAAAACAGCCAGTCTTGTGAAGTGTTCCAGGTGTGCAGTAGTTCATACCTACCAAAAGTGATCCAAGAAAGGACAACTGGTGAATCAGAGACAGGATCATGGGAACCCAAGGCTCACTGATGCATGTAGGGAGTAAAGGTAAGACCATCTACTGAGCTACTGTGGTTTAAAAAGTGAATGCTGATTTCAGCACCATCAACGTTAAACACCTTCCACATCTCGCGTCAAGCTGAAAGTGTCGCTGTTGGGACAAAACCTTGCATTTTCATTTTTTCAATTTTTCATTGGTTGACAACTGTCTAAAATTAGTGTAAATAGAAAGTTTGATATAAATTCGATATAATTTTGCCTCATTTCGTCAACCTTTTTTGTTCCAGGTTTTGTTCCAACAGCCAAAAAAGTGTCACTCGTAACATCTCAGATTTCAAATTTCCTTGACTTTTCTTGATTTTTTTAACTGTCCAGCAACTGTCGTTCCCAAATTTAGGAAGGCCACATCCCAAATTCGAAAACTGAAATTTTTCTATGATTTTGCCCAATGACGAGGTATCAAACTGATCAAAAAAAAGTTGGATAAATGAAGAATAACACAATTTAAATCCCATATAATTTTTATTAGTTCTGATTATTTTTTTAATATAAATATTTAATCCCAATAATTTGTGGTAATAATAAAAAAAACCTTTATATAGTGTTTTACACTGTTCACTGTTGGTTTTAAAATACGTCGTGAGTGATTAGAGGTGTGGTCTGGGCTTGGCCCACTGCACTGAATGCACTGCATGAAACCACTTTAATCTTTCCACAACAACTGTGTGGGAGCAATGGCAAGGGCTTGACAACCTGACTCGGATTGAAAGAGGCATTTGAACTCCCAGACCTCTAAAAAGCCCTGTTTGGAAACAGTGGATTTTGATGGGTAGACAGTGAAAAGCTGTAAGCTAGTTAGCCTAGTGCTCTTCTTATGGACATAATGCATGGAACTAGAATTGGAAATTCTTTAAAATCCAATGGCTTTGTTTAATTATTCTTGATTATTTTAAAATATAAATTTTAAGTCCTAAATATTTTATGGCCATTCAAAAAAAAAAAAAAATTTATTAATTGTAAACGACCTGCAGTACCTTCATGGCCCACCAGGAGGCTGACGCCTAAACTCTTTTGAAACTGAATTTCATTTGCACATTTCAAGAGGCTGAGCCCTGATAAAATGCCGGGGAACTGCTAACACAAACATGTGCATCAACAGATGGCCTGCAGTCGGTTTGAGTCGCAAAGGGAGCAGTTCCTGATAAAGTGGCCTGGGTGTGTAAAGCTGTTGATGCATTGACCCATGCTCCCTGGCTCAGAGATAGTGTGCATGCTCACTTTAGCCCTAGCCTTTCAATTGCACTCTGATTTACTTCTCCAGTGAAGAAGCTCTTATCAGGCCCGTTCTCCGCGGGGCGCCCATGCATTGATTAAATCAGATTGATTACGATGCATACAGGCCCAGCAGGCTTACGGGAGATGTTTCTACACACTATCTGTCTCGAAGAGCACCAAGAGTCTCACTCATCCTTCTTACGGACGTTTTAGCTCTCCCGGGCCACGGCTGCCAGAACACTTTAACTGTTTCTAAATACCTTTTAAACTGATCGCCCATAACATTAACACCATCTGCCTAATATTGAGTAGGTCCTTCATTTCTATCAGCATTCACTTCTTAAACCACAGAAGCTCTTCTGTGGGATTGGCCTAGACAGGCTAGACTTCAGTCTCCACATGCATCTGTGAGCCTTGGGTGCTCATGAGCTTGTCGCTGATTCATCAGTTGTCCTTCCTTGGATCACTTTTGGTTGGTACTAACTATTGCATACCTGGAACATTCCATAAGAGCTGCCATTTTGGAGATGGCTCTGATTCAATCGTCACAATAAGATCCTTGTCAATGTGGCTCAGATCCTTATGCTCACCCATTTTTCTTGCTTCCAGTACATCAACTCCAAGAACTAACTGCTCACTTGCTGCCTAATGTATCCCACCCCCTGACAGGTGCCATTAACATAAGCTAGATAGTCAATGTTATTCACTAGTAAGCTGTGTTATGGCTGATTGGTGCATTATTGAAATGACCATGATGATAGACTGTTTATTTACCAGAGGCTAAATTGGGAGTTTTTATGTGAGGGGGGTGGTGAGCGTTCGTATTTGTCACTTCTGGACTAGCATTTGGGGCCAGTGTGAATTGAACTTGTCCGCCAGGGTAGGGTGGTGGTGGCAATGGGGTGGCAATGACATTTGTGGACGAGGTGGGTGTCTGGTGGCTGACAATCGTCTTTGTTGCTCATGAGGTCGGTGGTGGCAATCATCTTTGTCGTTTGGGGATTGCCAATCATATTTGTTGACTAAAGATGGGGGAGGGGTGGCGCACATTGTATTAGAATAACTTGTGTAGGTGACAAACAAATCTTGGATCTTGAACATGTGGCCCTTGGGGGAGGGGTTGGGTGGTGTTGATTGTACTTGTTGACCAGGATGGGGCGATGGTGGGGGGTTGCCGATTGTACATGTCACTTCTGGCCCAGAGTGTGGGTGGGTGTAATGTATACTTGTCAACCGGGATAGGAGCAGTGGTGCCAATGACATTGCTCTTTTGAGTGATGGCTTTGTATTTATGGACTGAGGGGTAGGAGGGGTGGTGCTGTATTTGTCATTCAAAAGGGGTGATGGTGGCAATCAGATTTGTCACTTGTGGGTTTGTCAATCATACTCTTTGACCAGGGGGTGATGGGGAGGATATTTTTTGACCAGGAGGGTGGTGGTGGCAATCATATTTGTCAATTTTTTGCAGAAGGTAGCTATTATGTTTGTAGGGGAGCCCTGGTCTACAAGGCCCTTGTGCACTGCGGTTAAACAATAAAACTCACAAAATTTATGTCAACCCAGAGTTTCTCCAAAGCAAAAATTTTATCTAGATTTCAATATGTAGATTAAAGATCAACGTCTGTAGCTTTTAACAGACAAATGAACATACATGTGAGCCTGTGTATTGCTTTTCTACAGTGACTCCTTTGGTAAAGAGTCCTGGCATAGAGCTTTTGTCCACCATCTACGACCACTGCACACCCACTGGTTCGTATTCACGATCAATGATAAATGTAGAAGCTATGAATGATTGCTGATTGACACAGTATGGCTTCAGTACAGCTCTTGAAGGCCTGACCAATAGGAGAACTCACTCTCCTACATAAACCTAAACACCAGAGAGATATGATTCAAATGAATCATATGATTGGATAATTATGTACAGTATGTGCCGAGTTTAAATAAAAGCATGATTTTGTATGATGTACAAAAGTAAAAATTACATACATTAATCATTTTATGGAGCGCCTATAAATAATTGCCTATAATCTGAAGATGCAGGTCATGATGTTTTGTGATGTAAGAAGAGAAAAGTGTAATGTCACGAACATTGTTTTGGGAAACTGCCTAATCTAGCGGCCAGGTGTTCGCTGACTGCAGTACCAAACATCCCCGCTAGGTGTCACTGCTACTTCACGTTGCTGAGGGGGAACAAGAGCTGCCTGATGTTTATCAGAAAGAGAGAGAGAGAGAGAGAGAGAGAGAGAGAGAGAGAGAGAGAGAGAGAGAGAGAGAGAGAGAGAGAGAGAGAGATGCGATTCATCAGTGGCAGAAAGATGAGAAATGTGTTTGAGGATGCAGTATGAAAATGTTAAAGCTATAATTTCGTACCGAAGTTAGAGAAAAATCAATCAAACAAATAAATAAATAAATGCAATAAAACAAACAAATCGGGAAAAAAATGAATAAATATAAATCAATACAAAACAATAAATAAATAAAAGGTTGGGAGCAGGCATCATGGTGCTGGCTAGCCCGGCCAGTGTGTGTGTGTGTGTGTGTGTGTGCGTGTGTGTCTGTGTGGCCTTGTTTACACTTGGTATTAAAATGGTTCTTGGTTTTTGATCACAAGTAGGCGTGGCGTGGACCTGGGCCACTGCTCTGAACGGACTGGATGACGGGTGGGAGTCACACACCGTTACTTTCACTTTTGAGCTGGAACAAGCAACAACAACGGTGCAAACAACCCGATTTGGCCACAGATACAGGCATCCACACTCCCAGCTCCATAAAAAGCCCCGTTTGGAAACAGCGTGGATTTTGTGAAACTGTGGTAGCTGGAGATAAAACTGTAAGCAAGCTAAGCTACCGTTAGCCTAGCGCTACTCTTATGAACATAATGCACTGAACTAGAGATTGGAATGGTTCTTTAAGAGGAACAATTTGGACAATTCTGAGTAATTGCAATCATATTAATTAAAAACAATAGTGAAAGTTACTATGTCATTGTGAACACACTCAAGCACCACAACGAAATGTGACCTCTGCATTTAACTCATCACATGTGGAGCATCAGGCAGCTATCAGCTGCACCCAGGGAGCAGCATAGCAGGTTTATACCTTGCTCAAGGGTACCTCAGTAGTGCTCGGGCCAGGACTAGAACCTGTGACCTTCAGGTCCCAAATGCAGCATCCAAACCACTAGGCCACCGCTGCCCAATAATCAGTTACATTACCCATCACCACTAAACCTAGTGAAATTGCATTAATGTCGTACTTTGCAATGCATTATTTCCATCACTGGTTGTCATGGTTGCTTCGTATAAATAGAGAGTTAACTCTTTCGTGTTTAGGCTTAGCTTTAGGACCATGATAAGGGCTAGGCTCAGATTTTTGGTGGAGGTTATATTGGTAATATATTAAGCAGCAAGTGAACAGTCAGTTCTTGAAGTTGATGTCCTGGAAGCAGGAAAAATCAGTGAAAGTAAAGATCTGGGCCACTTTGACAAGGGTCTTATTATGATGGCTAGACAAAACAGCAGGTCTTGTGGAGTGATCCAGGTGTGCAGTAGTTAGTACCTACCCAAAGTAAAGGAAGGACAACTGGTGAGCTGGCGACAGGGAAATGGACACCCAAGGCTCACTGATGCGTGTGGGGAGTGAATGCTAGCCCGCCACCCCACAGAAGAGCTACTGTGGTTTAAAAAGTGAATGCTGACTAGCATGCTATTGGGTGTAAAAGTGAGGAAAGCTGATTTCCGAGCATGTCAGTGTCCATGGAACACAGGTTCTTTGGTAAGTTGTAAGCATTGCAGTCGAGCCCAACTGCTTTTAATTTAAGCAGATTATTCGTTATTTTACTCCAGATTCTCTTCTTAAGAGGCCTGAGAAAGTGCACCAGTGCATGTTCTCTATTAAATGTGACCAAGTTTAGTTTCCTGGTTATGGTGAATTGTTACTGGGTATATTTAGGCCAGTGTGTTCAGTTCTACGGCCCGACTTTGCCTGCAACAAATGAAAAATAACTAAACAAAATGTATGGTGAGGGGTTTCAGGGCATGTTCTGCATGGGGGACTAAGAGAATACGAAGGTGACCCACACATGCGCGGCTGGCTGCCCGCGGTCTTGCTGTAATATTAAGTAAGGGCCAGGAGTGTTTGGGGATTATCCACAGGTTAACTGTGCATGCTCTACTGCAGTTATGACAGCACAAGAATAATTAGCCCACCTGCATGCACACACACACACACACACACACACAAACCCACACACACACATATTAAACTTCAGTTCATGAGGATATCTGGGGATGCCTAGATCCTCTTGATACAGATGAGCTTCTTTTCTTTGTCAGTTAAAACTGATTAAAACCACCTATTCACCCTAGAGCAGTTTAGCCCTGCCCATTCAGCCTATAGCAGCTTAGCCCTAGCCCCACCCATTCAACATATAACAGTTTTGTCCCAACCATTTAACTTAGAGGAGTTTGGCCCCACCCCTTCATCCTACAACAGTTTAGTCCCACCCATTCATCCTACAGCAGTTTAGCCTTTAGCCCCACCCATTCAGCCTATAGCGGTTTAACCCGGCACATTTAACCTCTGTCAGTTTAGTCCCGCCCCCTTAGCCTACATCAGTTTAGTCTTACCCATTCAGCCTACTGTAGTTCACCTCCACCCATTCTGCTGACAGCAATTTAGCCCTGTCTACATCAGTTTAGTCTCATCCACTTGTGCAGTGGTGGCCTAGTGGTTAGGACACTGCCTTTGGGACCTGAAGGTCGCAGGTTCGAGTCCCGGCCCGGGCACT
>JBBPDA010005247.1:0-17163 GCA_037974385.1 Arnoldichthys spilopterus | reverse complement strand
CTCTCTCTCTCTCTCTCTCTCTCTCTCTCTCTCTCTCTCTCTCTCTCTCTCTCTCTCTCTCTCTCTCTCTTTATCTCCATCCAGTGTTCTGTGTGAGCTGCTCTGCTCTCACGCGATGCTCTCCCGAGGGGAGGGGGGCGCGGGTTGTAATCTGATATAAAGACGACGCCCCCCGCCTCTCTCTCCCTTTTTTCTTCTCCTTCTCTGCCTTTTCATGTGGGCCAGCACAGCTTTGCCTCTCGTTTGACATGTTTTACGTCAAACACTTGTTGTTATATAAAAAAAGTTGTTCTCAAAAAAAAAAGAAAGAAAAGAGAAGAAAGAAAATCAGCCGCGTTGTGTTCTGTTGTGCTGGGCTGTGCTGAGTTTTCCTCAGAGCTGTGCGAGGAGCCCGAGAGTCCACCTGGAACAGCCATAACACTGAAGTGCAATTCACGATTCAGTGTTTTGTACTGAAAAGCTGCTTTTGGTTATGAGTCACTGCTGCATTTGAGCTTTAATAATAAAATGTTCACAAAACATTGCGTCTGACTGAATCACATTGAACCAATTCGCATTGGACTGAATAGCACTGAACTGCATCACATCAAACCGAATCACATTCGAACCAATTTGCATCGAATCAAAACACATTAAACTGGATCACACTGAACCAAAATGCATCACACTGCTTCACATCAAACCGGATCACGTCAAACCAAATTACATAGAACCAAACTGCACTGAACCACATCGCATCAAACCAGATTGCATTGAACCAAATCACAATCAAACCAAGTTGCATTAAACCGAATGACTTTGAATTGAATCGGATCAAATTGCTTCACATCGAACCAAATTGAATCGAACCGAATTGCATAGACTCAAAATGCATGCACTGAATTGCATCAGATCACATTGAGCCAAACTGCATCAAATCAAAATCGAAATCCCATCTAACCAAATCACATCGAACCGAATTGCATCAACTTAAAATGCATCCAAACGAACATTAAATTACCTCGAACTGAATCGCATCGAAACGAATCGCATAGGCTAAAATAATCGGATTGAATCAAATCATGATTAATCTCGTGCTCTACTTATTACTGATTCAGTCCTGCATAGATTATTTTAACCAAGGATCCATTTACTTTTTCCATACCTTAAAATTTGCAGTGATGTGATTCGGTTCAATCCTGGGGTCCACAGTAAATATGAAATATGAAATTTCACACATTTCCATTAACTCACGCATGCATACATAATTATAATGTGAATATTTTATGATTAAATGTCAAATGCAGTAGTGTCATCATAAGCAAAAGCAGCTTCTTAGTACAAAACACTGCCCACAGTCAAATTAATCGCGGAGTGAACACACACATCGAGTTTTATTTGTTATATTGATGAATCAACATATCGAATCATTGTTACACCCTTACTTATAACTATGTTATTGCATGACATATATAATGAAGACATTGCTGTATAGGTGGAAGAAGGAAAGGCTGGGGTCTTAAGTGCAGCTCAGTGAACAGATGTACTAGGTGTGGTTCAGATGAAGTCTGTTCAGCATAGTAACATGGACATAAACATGAACTCCAAGAGTCCATGACTCCATGAGTCACAGCTCATCACCATCAGCATAAAGTGTGTTGACAGTATGTACATCTATGTGCAATGTGTGCACCAGGTGGTCTCATGTCTGTCTTCAGCTGGTTTTCTTACTAACCGCTGGACAGAAACCTGCACGCCCTTTATCGTTCATCATAACAATGTTGAAACATCATTTTCCGTATATCCCAAATTTCTTATCCTGAGTCATATTGCACTTGCAGATATGTATATATATATTACATAGTATAAATTGAGTATTTCTGACTGAAGAGCAATATATTCTGTTTTATTTTATTTGTATTTATTTTTATTTTTTATCTCTTAGTGCCCACCTGTCATGGTGGGCAGTGGTGGTCTAGTGGTTAGAACATTGCCCTTGTGTCTTAAAGGTCACAGGTTCAAGTCCCAGCCCAGGCACTACTAAGGTAGCCTTGAGCAAGGTAGCGTCCGGCTACCTTCTCCCCAGGCACTGTTGATAGCTGCCTGCTGCTCCACGTGTGATGGGTTAAATGGGGAGTTCATGTTTCGTTATGGTGTTTGAGCGTGTTCACAATGACAACATTTTGTGACACGTTCACTTTTTTCTGTCTGTCTGAGCTGTTGTTACTAACAATTTCCATCAGGATCAGTAACGTAATCTGAATCTGAAATAAACGGAATACTTTTCTGGTAGCATTTCTTTGTGGCAGCCTGCCTAAATCTGTGCTGCCACAGCAATAAAAAAATGAACATACAAATCAAATGCCCACAGTGGTCGCTAAAACAACCCCAAGGCCCGTCAACAAAGCAAAACTGCCCACAGTGGTCGACAAAACGAACTCAAGCCTGTCAACAAAATGATCGACAAAGCAAAACTTCTCATTATCTAAACAAAAATGACCAAACAAAACCCCCAATTCATCATAATTAAAGCACCCCATTGGCTGACAAAACGACAACCCCCACCACCACCACCACCACCAATCCATGGACAAATCAAAAACAGCCTGCTACCCTTTCCCAACCGTCCTTATTCACCCCCGTCACTTTGCCCCTATGCCAGGCACTCTTGATCCAGTGGAAACACTGAGTGGATATTTTTTACAACAATCTCATAATGAGAAACAGATAGAAGTAGATATAGCGACAAGATTTAAGATGTTTTCACATGCTCAGATATTTTTTTGCAATGTAATAGTGGTGGAAGTCTGCCAGAGTAGCTCTGCTTTGGCTTGTTTTTTGGGAAATGGGATAGAGCAGAGGAGGTTTAATGTTTCTTACATTGACATCTGGCTTTGGCTCTACTCCACAGCTGTAAAGGCTGTAGCCACACAAGGGTAGCAATCCTACTACCTAGAGAGCCCATTCTTTTTCTTCTCTGTCTTTGGCCTCCTTCCACTCACTCAACACAGCAGGAAAACAACAGATTTGCTTATATTTCTTAAAATAGCTTAACCAAATTCTTTACAACACACATAACCTAATTGTTAGTCTAATAAAAGTGTAATACGTGGTGATATCCCAGCTTCAGTCTGAATGATTTATAGAATTTTAAGATGTAAGGTCGTTGTAAAAACAAACCTGTGCCCATTACACCATAATTGCTACAATTATGTTTGTTTTCCATAGTAGGCTCTAGGTTTTAAAAGAATATTCTGGCAGCACAGTTTTTTACTCACATGTAGTTAGTCAGCTAAGAAACGTCCCTGGAGCTGTGAGGCTAGCATTACTAGCAAACACAAGTAGCCCAAATGATTGCCATCAAAAGACTTATAACTCTTAACCCACTCATCAGTGCCTCATTGGGGCAGTGGTGGTGTAACAGTTAGGGAGTTGCCCCCATGACCTGAAGGTTGTTGGTTCAAATCCCAGACTGGTACAAGTACCAATGAGCAAGGTACCGTCCCCATGTGCTGCTCCCTCTTGCGCTGCCCATGTCATGGATGGGTTAAATGCAGGGGTCACATTTGGTTGTGATGCACTGTGTTGTGTGTTCAATAATCACTCACTTCCACTCAAGTTCAGACTTCTGGATGTGGCTTAGCACTCTGTATGACTCAGTTATAAAAGTGAATACCTTTATGACCACCTTTGAAGAAGGAGTTTTGGTGAAAATCACAGTCATAAATATAGAGGAATTTGATTTAAAATCCAGCCCTGGCATACATGCCTGTGAAGTTTCGCAAATTTTACAGCTCACTGTAAGTCATACTGCATCCTAAACCACATTCACAAGTCTGTGCCACCTTAATGAAGACCTGCATTTACGTGGGATACGTTTTGGGCTATTGACATTTGTTTTTTGGTCGCAATGTCAGTCTCATAGCTCCAGGTCTAAACTAAATAAGCAAGATTTGAACACCAAACATGTCCTGGCTAGTCGATTACGTCTGGTACATGGAAAACTGTGTAAAATTGCTTTCTTTGCCAAAGTATTCTAAAGTATAAAATAGCCATCATGAATGCTCAAAATGACCCATATGGTGCACACCTTAGTAAAGACATGCCCCTGTGACTGCATCAAAACAAATCAACAATGACATTCCCTAATTTTGGAACAAGACATATAATGAAAAATTGGCACACAGTATGAACTGACATGTGATGATGCATTGATAGAGCAATGTCTGCACACTGGGTTCCTACTTTTTATGAAACAAAAACGCCAAAGCATGGTGTCTTTTAGCTACCAGATCATTTTCTCTGTGGTTTCTTTCCTCTTGCCCAGCAGTCTGCCATGGCGGACTTCCAGTGGTGTGTTCAACAGCTTTTCAACTTTGGCCAGAGGACCCATTACTCCTTTGAAAATCGAGAACAACAAAACAAGCATGGCCACTGCAGTTGCAGATGGCAATAAACAATAGGCTTTTAAGTTTGGGAATGTTTTTAGATCTTTGTCTGGAAAGTGTAAGGAAACTAGACTATGCTGTTTTGCATTCACATAATAAAAATATGTCAAACAATTGAACTTAGCTCTTGCCAGAACACTGCAGATATAATATAATTTCATTGTGAATGACCAAGTAATACATTTGTAACAAGTAATATAATAATAGAGCATATTTCTGTTAAAATGAGTCTCCTTGTCCAATACACACCATTCTGTCAGAGTGTCTCCAAGTCTCGTGGAGTGTTCCGGACATGCATTAGTTAGTACCTACCAAAAGGAAGGACAGCTGGTGAAGACAGGGTCACAGGCACAGGCACCCAAAGCTCATTGCTGCCCCTGTGGAACGACGGCTAGCCCAGCTGGCCCGATCTCAAAGAAGAGATCCTGTAGCACAAAAAGTCAATGCTGACTCTGATTGAAAGGTGTCAGAACACACAGTGCACCACAGTCAGAGATGTTCCAGAAGCATGAGAAGACCTTTAAAGACCTTACGGTACTGCTAATTCAGATGAGCAGAGAAAAGACATCAATGCAAAAGAGAAGGTCATTCCTACTGTCATAATACCCCTGAGATTGCAGAGGATAAACTTGCTTAATTGCAGTGTCACTAAATATGCGTATTCTTATTCTTGTCAGAAAACCAGCTGTTGATGCCACTAAGTCCAACCCATCGAAGAGGCACCGGGATCGCCTGAATGGAGAACTGGAACGGCTGACCAACATGCTGCCCTTCTCTGAGGAGGCGCGCTCTCGCCTGGACAAACTCTCCGTGTTGCGTCTGAGTGTGGGCTACCTGAAAGTGAAGAGCTTCTTCAATGGTTAGTTATAAAACAACTGGATTCATAAGTAGTGTTTACTTTGGATTGTCATCAAATGCTTGCTTGCAGAATGGCTGAACGGCTGAACGATCTTGTCCTGAGGCAGTGCATGCATTATGGTTATTCATAAGTCTGTATCCTGTATCAGTCTGTGTGTATAGTTATAGGAACATTTGGCAAACTCTTCATCTCACCAACAATGTGCAAAATATTAAAACCTCATTGGTAAACCCTTAATGGGCTGTGGTTAAAGATTGGCCCATATTGATTTTAGACTAGACACACCATGACCAACCAAAAGATAGGGCTTTTATTCTGCAACCTTCTAGGCTCACCTTTTTTACCACTAAGCTCCCAGCCACCCCTATATTTTATCTTCTTTGCTAGTGAGATATCACAGAAGCAGCAAATGGGTTCCCTCAGCCCTAACCAAGGGTATGCAGATGTAAGGGTTTGGGCAGGGATTGTACCTGTATTGTTTGCTCTATGAGACAAATATCTTTTATAATAGCTTGGGCACCATGCCAGACCAGGGCAAAATAATGTTCTGTGACCTTTTACAGTATAGTTTGATCATGTTCATTTTATAACTGAGTGGTGCCATTTTCATGTGGGTTTCCTCCGGGTGCTGAAGTTGCCTTCCACTGTCCAAAGGCTTGCGGTTTAGGTTGGTTACCCTAAATTGCCTTTAAGTGTGTGTGTGTAAATGGTTGTTTGCCTTGTGATGGGTTGGCCTCCTGTCCTGGGTGAACCCTGCCTTGGGCACAAAGTCAGCTGGGATTGGCTCCAGCTTCTCAGCGACCCGAAACGGAAGAAGCGGTTTAGAAATGTATGGATTGGTATCGGCAGATATTTGCCAAGAAAAGTAATATCGGAATCGGCCTACAAATCCCACATCGGTGCATCCGTAATCTTTTACTGCCATTTTTCTTTGATTTTATTGTTATTTATTACTATTGTTGCCCCAGTGTAGAGTAACCAAAACTAGCGATTTACAAAGATATTGTAATTAGGTTATTATCAGCAGATATTTGCTGGAAAGTTTTGCAATCAGACATTTTTTTAGATCTGACTGATATTTTAAACTGATATTTAATGATGTACTTATGGGACTTTGGACTTTTTCATTTAAAGGCAAATATATGATTTAAAAATGATTATATTTTTCTTATCCCGGTAGATGTCATTCCAATTTCTGCATTTTTTAGAATGTGTTTTATATCTGTCATAAATCAGACAGAAGCTCGGGTGCAGTGAAAAACATTAATACATAATTCAAAGACAACAACCTAAAATAGACAATGGTCAAATTGCCTAAAGATAAGAACCACAGTAACTGCTCAGTATGTTGAGTAGGGCAAAACAATACTTTGCAACCAGAGATACTGCATTTCCTGTTTAAATAGTCAGTATTCAGGTGAATGTGATCTCTTTGATTGGCAGCTTCTTTGTACCCAGACTGAATTCTTGGATCTGAAGCCAACTTTCCTTGTATGCTTGGCTCTAGATTCTGATTCCAGGGCCTCACAGTATCTGCATTGGCATTGGCAGATATGCACATGAATATCGGAAGTTGGCCTACAAATCCCACATCAGTGCAGCAATATAATCAAGCTAAATTCTAGTCATTGATAGCACATGCTCTGCACACCATCTCAGCACTGAGCATTTCAGATATCATGACTGGATTGAAAAAAGGTTGTGAACTTCACTGCATTTTGTTCTAAAAATCAATTCAAAAGTGTAGCTCATGTAGCATTTCCCAGCAGTTTACCAGTTTATCACACAAGTATATTTTCGCTGTCAGTCACCCGTCTCTAATGCTCCGTTCGTGACAAATTGGTACTCAAAATTTCCAACTTGGAATCGTACTTCACAATCAAAAGCATTCGCGCAGCTTCACAAAATGGGCACTCAGAGTACACGAGTGCTTGTTTAGCAGATTTGTGTTGGAGAATGAGTCATTTGGTTAGTGGATGGGCTGTGGCATTTTTCTTATTAAAACTGCATCAAAAATACATATAAGCATTCAGTTTTTTATTAAAAATCATGGTCAGAATGTGTAAATCTTATTTCCCCCGTTTTAGCAATATTATGAACACACTCACTTAAAAGTCTGTTTTTAAAGCCTAAAACATGCAGTTAATTCATGTGATGTGGACACTGCCCTGTTGAATAGCAGCTTTTGAGAAATTAGGGTGAAAAAAAGTCTGGCTTTTTCCTACTTGTAGCCCTTTTTTATGCTGTACAACTTCCTACCATTGACACCTTTGTACAAAAACCAATTCCTTGCATGTGCAAACATACTTGACCAATTACAACTGATTCTGATTTAGATTCGAATCTAAAAAATACATTTCCACTGAAGAAGGAAGCTTTTTGCCACCTGCACAGCTTCACAGAATTACTGGTCCAAAAGGTTGGACTGTGTCTATGAAAGGGGCTACCAGGAAAAATTCACATGAGTAAAGGCAACAGCAAAATCTATATAGATAAAATTAATTCACATGCATCAAAGAATAAACAACTACTTGCAATTTGTAGTCCATTGGTAAGCTAAATAACTGTCCTGGTGGAAAAGAGCTACTGGAAGTGGAAAACCCCTCAGTTCCTATTAGGTCATGAGCACAGTGTAAATGTTATGCCAAAGCAGCAGTCTACGATTGGTCGTTTTGCATGTCAGTCAAAAAGAAACATTCTTGTCAAACTAGGCAGCTCTGTTCATGTCCAAATTTCGAGGCAGTTGGGAGGCATGTGGGTAGAGCTATCAGCTCACAGTGACAAGATCCTGGGTTCAATTCCTGGACGGGGTGGCCAGGGTCTGTGGGTTTCTCTTGTGAGCTTTGATTTCCTTCCACAATCTATAGACATGCTTGTTGGGTATGAGTTGGTGCGTTGCTGCTAGGTTTAAATGTATATATGCTCTGAGTGTTTCTGGTGTTTCACTAGCCTTCACCCTATGAGTGCTGCATAGGCTCCAGCACCTCCCGTGACCCTGACTACGATAAGTGGCTCAGAGAACTAATTTTATAAGTCCACTAGCCTGTTTCACAAGCGACTCATATATCGGGCAGCTCTACTGAGAGCCTAAGGCTTCGTTTTCATTCCTTTGCCCCTAGTCTGTAAGAATACATTTTCTCTGCAGTCTTTTCTTCCCTTATCTCAAATGCTCCAGCATTAGTTGTCTGGGGGAGAATCTACAGATGCTGTCGCTCTGTCACAAGACTATGCTGATATGAGGGAACTCTGAGGCAGGTATATAGTGACTTTGGAGGCGCCTTGACAAAGAGCCTATGGCCAGGAATGGCAGGCATGCAGGGAATTTGATTCAGTGAAAAAATGGCACATTTTCAAGAACTGTACTGGACCAAACAAAATGTCTATCACACAACCATGTTAGTGGGTTAATCCAAGACGGCAGGAGCAGTTGACGATTGATGACGAGTCCAGGGTTTCACAGAACTACGGTGAGTTTTGTGAAACAAAGCAAGAAAAGCAATATACTGAGAAATTACATCATTAAAAAAACACTGACCAAACAGAAATGTCCAATGTGATGTTTTAAGCTTGGTCTCCTTTTTGCATTTTTGGGCCCATCTGCCAAAGTGTACTGATAGTAAAAGAAAGCAGTGACTGGATAAGACAGGCTAGGCTAGAATAACTTTGGCAAAGATTACAATAAACTGATGTCAGGCTTAGACTGAACAGTGCAGAAACGTGACTCATTGAAATTACAATGCCTATGAAACTAGAGGTGAATGTTCGCCAGCGTCTTTCTTCTCGCTTTAAAGCGATTAGTCATAAAAGATACCGGTGAGTCAGCTATTTCACTATAGTTCAGACATGAGGCGCTCGTAAAAGACAGGCCTGTCTCACTTCTTGGCCTGCTGCAAGTCTTAACTGCACATCTGTGGACCTTTTGAGCTACGTCTGATGTGGGTAGTTATCAATTTCTGGTTTATGAAGTATTCCAGTGAAAAAGAGGGGGATTGTTTGTGCTTAATCATATTTTCCTTGGTAATATTTAGATACTAGGAGCTTAGCAAGAACAGCACGGCCTTTGTATTCTGAACAGTAAATACCTTCTAATGCCATCACTGTCAGTTATACTGGTAATCAACCAATGACCCTGATGAATCAAGTTCAAGTATTCAGACTTTAAAAAAAAGGCTGCAAACCATAATTTCATACAAAATTATAAAGATTACAAAGATAAACATACTTTATTGGAGAACAATAGACAAGAAAGCCTTTTCAAACCCATGTCCTACATTTGTAGTGTATTTGTATTGGAGCAGGGGTGGTGGAACAGTTAGGGAGTTGCCCAAGTGACCTGAAGGTTGCTGGTTCAAATCCCAGACTGGAATCTGTGAGCAAAGTACCATTTTCAGGCATTGCTCCCTGGGTGCCTACTGCTCCAACACGGATGGTTTAAATGCAGCGGTCACATTACGTGGTGCAGTGCTATATTCACAATAACGAATAATCACTCATTCACTTTTTCTTTCCCCCTAGAGGTCCACGTATGACATTTGTGCAGGTTATATATGTCATAATTAATTTTTACATGGTTTACATGAACTTGCCAACCTGTCTTTATCCCATTGAATTATACTGACTGTTTTTGTAATGTACCTGTAGGACTGATATACATATATCATACAAAACTCTCTTTTTACAATGACACCTGTCAATGGGTTGGGATATTTTATACAGCAAACAGCCAGTTCTTGGAGCTGATGTGTTGGAAGCAGGAAAAACGTATAAAAAAAGCATAAAGATCTGAGCGCCTTATTGTGACAGCTAGACGACTGGGTCAGAGCATCTTCAGAACGGCAGGTGTTACGGCGTGTTCCAGGTGTGCAGTACTTAGTACCTACCAAAAGTTATCCAAGGAAGGACAACTGGTGGATTGGATACAGGGTCATGGGCACCCAAGGTTCATTGATGCATGCGGGGAGTGAAGGCTAGGCTGTCTGGTCTGATTTAAAAATGCTGAACACTGACTGATAGAATGGGGTTGAGAACACCACAGTCAGAGCTGTTTCAGCAGTATGAGGTGAATCTACTCAACATTAGGCAGGTGGTTTTAAACTTATGGCTGACTGGTGTATAAATGACCTTGATTGGCTGCTCTGTGTTATGGTTTCTTTTAACCACAACATGAACGACACTGCTGGATGCTAAATAAACATATATGTGCAAATCTGTTGGTTTTTGTGGCATCATGACAACAGTTAATTTATAACTGGGCTCCTTTTGTGGTTTTATGTATATATATGACTCGTCCAGACTGGGGAATGAGTGGTATGTTTTGAACCTTTTAGGGGTTTTTTTGTGCTTCATTTTTAAAAAAATTGATGAAAGTTTTTTTTTCTGAAATTCACCTTTCAAGAGACTTTATGGACTGCATTAAAATATATAAAAACACCATGTGTCTAAAAATAGATTCCAAAAATAGATTCCATTTGTTTTTAGGTGGGCAGTGGTGGCCTAGTGATTAGGACACTGCCTTTGAGACCTGAAGGTTGCAGATTCACTACTGAGGTACCCTTGAGCAAGGTACAGTCCCACCACACTGCTCCCTGGGCGCTGTTGGTAGCTGCCCACTGCTGCATGTGTGATGGGTTAAATGCAGAGGTCACATTTCGTTGTGGTGCTTGAGTGTGTTCACAATGACAAAGATTCACTTTCACTTTTTATCTGGTTTCTTACTTTGGGTAATTGTGAAAGTCTTAATGCCATCATATGTATGTGGTGTATTCATGTAACACTTAGATTAAGACCCTTTTGACACCTATTAAAGAAGTACCCCTAAGCTTGGATAAAATCCTGAAAGGTGTTGGTGACACTACGCTGGATGCCCCCACCCCACCCCCATCCCCCAGAAAAAAACAAACAAACACACCTGTACAAATGATTTATGTAAGCGAGCAGTTTATTTCAGCGGCTGGGTGTCGGCACCTGAGATGGTGACATTCCTGTGGCGTCGGCTCCTCCCCGTGTTCCTGACACCCGGAATGCCCTCTCACCCAGTTCTTCTTCTTACACTCAAAGTGACATGCACAGCTTCCTGCATTCAGCAAATTTAACAATGAGCAACTCATGACATTCAAACCATCTGCTGGATAGGATACTCAGCAGACAAGCTGCATGACGGCAAGTCATCAGAGAAGAGGCCTGAGGAAACAGTTGCCTTAGAATCCCATGGCGGCCTCTGTTGAGCATGAGAAATAGCACCATGCTTCTTAATTACAGTGTGGGCTTTGTGCAATGTGCCAGGGCAACATGAAGCATCAATCTGAAATCCCCAAACTCCAAACACAAAGGACGAGTGTGGAAATGTTGACTGTTTGGGGGGTCCATGAAGGCTGGTTTGAGAACCACTGTTGTAAAAACAATTGCCCATACCTACGAATAACCACTTCACTTCATAGGAGAATCATGACCGGGATTTTCTCATATTGCATGGAGCAGCGGGCAGCTATCAACAGTGTAGTGGGACAGTACCTTGCTCAAGGATGCCTCACTGGTTCCTGGACCAGACCTTCAGGTCACAAGGGCGAGGTCCTAACCACTAGGCTATCACTGCCAATGCATTAGACCATCACTGCCAACCCCCAGATTAGTTCCAACATGTTTTCTGACATCAGCAGCTCGTTCATATTTTATATATAATATATTCATGCCACAGTTTGTAGAGATCATATTTTCTACCAACATAGTGTAACAGAAAGCTTGGAAAGATCTTGAATAAATTGTTCTGGCATCTGTTGATGCCATTTGTCTAATGAGCCATGTTTAGAGTTGGCTAGATGTTACTGGATACTGTATCTTGAATTGTGTAAAGTAATACAGTCTGCAACATACTTTTTGTTGGATAAAACATATTCAGTTGAATTGCCAGATAAATCACTACTTGAGTTTATAAGATCATTCTCGAACGAAGCAATGCCCATGTTGATAACATTTAGTAAAAGGTGAGAGCCAAAGCATTATGGGAAATCAGTTGTGGCTTAAGTTATTTTTTGACCTTAATATACTACACTCTCAGAAAAACGGGGCAGTACCTCTCGTGTCACTGGGGTGGTACTCTTAAGGATACGTCTTTAGTATCTTTAGTTAGCGAATCATAACTCTACCATATTTCAATGAGGCTTTGTTGCACTCACTCAATACACATCGACCTGACTAGGCTTTCCAGACTCTTTACCTTTTGACCAGGAATGTTGTGCCTTTAAGGGAACAGGTACATTGTCTTTACCAAAAATGTACCTCCAAATGTCTTTTGAGAGACAGATACCTGTGAGAATGCTATCACTCACAGCTATTCACATCTGTGACAATTAGT
Source organism: Arnoldichthys spilopterus (assembly GCA_037974385.1). Classification (NCBI taxonomy): domain Eukaryota; kingdom Metazoa; phylum Chordata; class Actinopteri; order Characiformes; family Lepidarchidae; genus Arnoldichthys; species Arnoldichthys spilopterus. The sequence continues at coordinate 4,526 of JBBPDA010005247.1, read as the reverse complement.
TTAACTCTTTAAAGTGTCCATATTTTATTTTTTGTTAATTTTATAATTTTCCCCAAGCTCCACTTATGACATTTGTTTGGTTTTATTTGTAAAATAATTTTTTACATAAACTTTTTAACCTCTGTTTCTTTTTTCTTTATGATCTATATATATCTATACTAAAACACATCTTATAGCTTAATCATAGATGGATGGAGCTGCAAGTTGGAAAGATGGATAAATGTAAATTATTTGGTTGTTGTGACATCACAAAAACATTGGGTAAAGAATGTTACATTTTTCATCTGAATGTGCATGGACTGAGAAGTAAATGGTAGCTTTTGAATTGTTAACATTTAATTAATCACATCAAAATCAGAGAAAACCAAGTAAAATTGGTGAGTTCAGTTCCCAGTGGTACTGCAGCCATCTGTGGCCAGGAGTCCAAGAGAGCACAATTGGCTTCACTCTCTGGGTAGGATGTTACATGGGACAAATGATAACAGTGACCAAACTCTGTGTCTTTTCAGATAAATATGCTCTGTTGTACAGCAAGGATAAGTGTCAGAGGAAACATGATGTCCCCTCACGCTGAAGATCCCAAAAACTTTCAGGAGAACCCAAATGATTCTGTTCATCTATATATCTAGCAAGTGTGATGAAAAGTGCTGTATTCCTACTTCAACAAACTCTCCATGCAACCTTTAGGGGTCGTCCAGACTTCCAACAAATTCAGCCGATCAGAAAGAGATACGATTGTGTTGTGTAGGTTCAGGCATTTAAATGAACAATGCTTAAAGCGTCTAACATTCTGTAAACTGCCTGGTATCAGATTGCCAAACTATGTTTACAAGTCCCATTATTTATAGGTTTCTACCATTCTTTGTGCTCAGTCTCATTGTCTTTCTTTTCCTCTCACTGAGTTCAAATGTGTAGGATTTCCAAGGTGTTTGGGAATTTTACAATGAAATAGGATCTGGGTTAGATCCATTTAGAGCCGTTCTTGGATAGTGCTCAAAGACGTCCTCTTGCAGCTTCTCATTTAATCTGGTTTCACAATGACACAATGACATTCCAAAACAAATACTTCCACCCTACAGTGCTCGGGGAAATACTTAGCACGCAAAGCGAATTAGGGGTTTAGGTTGGGGGTGTACATTTAGCTCTTACATTGGGGTGCCGAGGACAAGCAGTCTTCAACCTTACTTTACGTTTGAGTATGATGCTTTTCAGCCTTAGGGACAGTGCCAGAAGCAAATGTCCTGAAAAGTTTATTTCTTTCTCTTTTTTGACTCTTTTGTTTATATTACGTATAACATTATAATGCACATGGAACTATTTATGTTGTTTGCTATATATTTGGTTTAATTTAGTGTAAAAATCAAATGTACACATTAGCCAAGACATTTCTGGAGTTGTTGAGTTCTTGTAGCTTAGCAATAGAAACACAAGGGCAACATTTCTAACAAATACTACAACTCAGTGATCATCCAAATATTTACTCAAAAATACATCACCAAAACATCTGCTGAGCTGCTCAAACTATACTCAGATCTTCATTAAGGTGCCACAGATTTGTTTAATTGGTTTAGTCCTCTAATTAACGATTGCATTGTGCATAACAGCCTTGGTATTGTCTAAAAGGCTGTGTGGCGGTAAAGCTTTGTGTATTTTTATAGCTCACGCTAATTCCTTCAATACATAGACTCCACCTACTCCACCTTAATGAAGATCTGGATGTGGTTTGAGCAGGTTGAGAGAAGTTTTCATGTATTTGTATGAAAAATAATTTGGGATATTTGGGTGACTATTGGTACTATTGACTATTGAGTGTGTTTGTTAGCCACATTAGGCTCAGTTCCTAACTAAAGAATCAACATTTGGACCCTAAACATGTCAACTTTATTTGGGGTATGTGGGGAAAAAAAGTTAAAATAATATTTTTAACGGAACTGTTCCTTTAATCTCGCACACTATATTCAACCCAATACTCAGCCAAGGCCACAAAAAAAGCTTAATTTATTGCAATTGCGCTTTTATGAAAACAACGTCGCCCTACCCCCATGCGAACTGCTGGCTTATCAGATCTTGGCTCTAATTTTAGACAGATACTGGGCTATTTCATCTTTGTTTTAAAACATCCCAACGCCGGCACACTGGCTCCTTTCTCGAGAGTTTGATTAAGATCTTGGAAAACGATAAGGATCGGACGAGCAGAATCCTCAGAGAGAGGAGCCTACAGTGAACACAGATAACCAGGCAGAATCAGGGCATGTCTAGATGTGAGCTGGATGCAGGTAAATGATTTTCTTCTTTCCCTTGATATAAGGTAAAACCGCCATGGAGAAAGTCTGAATATGCTGTATGACTCACAATGTAAGGGGTATTTATGTTTGAACACAGTTCTGCCAGTATACTTACATAAGATGAAACTAGGAAAACCTACTATCTAGATCCTACTAGAGAAATCATTCTGTGGAATGGCGTTCAGTAGTTTATGTTTATGTAAATAAGTGGGTCTACATACATTAATGATGAGTAGATGAGCAGTTAACGAGCCGTGATAATGCTGTAGATTTTCCTTCACAGTGGAGACTGGGTGTTTTCTCTTCAGCCAAACCGGTGAACTCATTACACTGGATTCATAGACCTTACACAAATCACACAGTCGTCTAAATCATGCACAATCTTGGAAAGTCAGTTTACCTCAGGAATGATTTAGTCACTCTTGCAAAATATACATATTATTCTGTTAGATTCAACAGGCTGTATTGGATTCTGGGCAAGACAGCACTAAGTACGTGCTAGTGCAAGCAAGCCATGAGCTGAAGAAGTTAAGCAGTGATCTTTAAAGATTAGAGCCGATGCAATCATAAAACACCTTGGATTATTATATGCCTCACCACTGTCACCCCTTCTTCTGGAAGATTATGGAATTACTCAACACTTGTTCGCTTAAAGTGGCACTCATCTTTGGGAACCAGAAAGGTCCAGGCCAAAAATGCAATCTTTACAGATACGGCAAAAATATCACAATACTTTGACGTTTTCATGATTTACAATAAGTATAGTGATATTCAGTTCCTTAGAGGCGAGTGGTACTGCATGTAAAATACTATAAGAAACTATGATTAAAATGATTTCTATGTGAAAATTTACATACTCTGTAAATTTTATTTTGAAATCACAGTTTGAAAGAGCGAAGGACTGAAACTTTTAGTACGTCGTCCAACATTACTGACAAGTTTTTAATAATAATGATATTAGTAATCATTAATAACGATATCTAATATGCTGCACTTTTGAATTGGTGGTCTGCCATTAGTACTGAATCCACTTTTTGTGGTTAAAATGGGCCTGTGTGGAAAAAAATTACTTGAAAAAAATAATTGCATATAAATTTAAATAGAAATACTCTAAACAATTAAATATTTTCCCCAAATCGTTCAGCCGTACTCCTCCACCCTAAATCCAGTTAATCAGGCCTAATTATGTTTTTTTATAATGAAACATGCAGTTGGTGTTCTTTAAGTACTGATGATATCTACGGAATGCAGAAAAGTGTTTTGTGACATCATGACATAATTTATCAAGATAACCGTAATTGTCATATTGCCCGTTAACATTATGTATTTAACATTGTAATGTAAATGTGATGGTAGTCACACAGCCATGTTGGCCATTTGAAGTGTGCTTGTTTTGCACTGGCACTATATAGTCTGTAAAAAAAGACAAAAGTACAGATACAGTACAGAGTGATTCTGTATTAAAAATGACTGCTTCCAATTCAGCCACTATTTTACAGTGTCATACAGTCTTAAAAACCACATACCGCAAATCTATTTGTCATTTTTGAGACTTTGACACAGTTAGAGGCCAATATGTGATCATTTAAGCAGCTTAGCACAATGCTAATTGGTGGAGTAGCATTCCTCTCATTGGCCTTTAGTTTTCTTTAGTTTTGCACTGGAGCTACCAGGCTAATGTAGCTAAGTTATGGAAGCACCAAATATGTCCTTGGCCATCTGCTACATTTTGGGACAGGCATGTGTAAATGATTTTTGCCCAAACAACAGCTTTAAGGCACGATTAAAAGCATTAAATGGCACTTGAATGGATCTGTTAAGAGTCTTTCTGTGTCTGGAAGTTTAATGCAAGAAGGCGTAGCTTGAAGGAACTTCCTTTCTTGTGGTTCAAGAGCAAAAGCCTGACCAATTGATCTAGTCAAGGCTCATATCCATTGGCATGAGAAGTGGGCAGGATTTCCTTTGATGGGGCTGAGGGTAGGATTTCCATGTTTAAGCGGTGTTAACAGATCATTATAAATTAGTTTCCTATGATTCAGTAAGAATTACTGTATTTGGCTCCTGTTGTATTTTTTCACGTATATGCAGCTGTGGTGGGTCCTGTCACCTTTTTTAACTTAAAAAAGCTGCACATTAATAAATATTCTATACTGATACAGGCTATACTGAAGTGAAAGTGACTATTTGTCATTGTGAACACACTCAAGCACCACAACGAAATGTGACCTCTGCATTTAACCC
>JBBPDA010005209.1:0-17164 GCA_037974385.1 Arnoldichthys spilopterus | reverse complement strand
GACAGTGCAAGACAGTGCAAAGACAGACAGATACAAAACAAGACAGTGCAACAGTGGCAGTTATGGGACCACCAGGTAGTTCTCCTCCTATATGCTTGTACCTTCTGTCTCCTCCAGTGAGGCATGAGCACCCTCCCACACCTCCTCTGCTCGCCAGAACCAATCGTCCACCGTGGGCACATCTAAGGGAGCGATGTTCCAGGTGAACAGAGGAGGCTGGTATCCCAGCACACACTGAAATGAGGTGAGAAGAGTGGAAGCGTTCTGGAGAGAATTCTGGGCATACTCGGCCCAGGGGGGAAATCTTGCCCACTGGGTCAGCTGGTTATAGCAGAAACATCTTAAAAATCTACCCAGCTCTTGGTTTAGTCTCTCCACCTGGCCATTTGACTGAGGGTGATAGCCGGATGTTAAACTGATCCTCACCCCCAGCTTCTCCATGAATCCTTTTCAGACATGGGAGGTGAACTGAGGACCCCGGTCGGACACTATGTCTTCCAGTAACCCTGTAAACCGGAACACACAGTTAAATAATAACTCCGCCAGTTCAAAGGCGGAGATATGGGTAGCAGCCGACACATTTGAATTGAAATTGAAAACTGATCGACTACTATCACTACACAAGTGTAACCCTTTTAACTTGGGAGATCTACCAGAAAATCTATGGCCAAGTGGGACCTCAGCCTTTTTGGAATCTCCAGGGGCAGCAATTTTCCTACTGGTAGCTGTCTGGGGGACTTATTGGTGGCATAGACTAAACAGGATTTCACCATTTGCTCTACCGTAGTTTTCATTCTGGGCCACCAGAACCTCTCAGCCAGCAACCGGTGTGTCCTGGTGATTCCAGGGTGCCCCATGGCTTTACTGGTGTGTTTGGGGGACAAAGGTCTTGTTGGCCGGGCACTCAGGAGGTGTGTTCCCTCTCCAATTCTCCCTCTCTATCTCCCATCTAATGGGAGTGGCAAGTATGGCTTCTGGCAGGATAGAGGCTTATTCTTCCTCTCATGGATCTTCCTCTAATTGCAGGGAGAGGGCATCTGCCTTGCCATTTTTCTTGCTGGGTCGATAAGAGAGAGAGAAGTTGAACCAGTTGAAAAACCGGGCCCACCTGGCTTGGCGAGGATTTAGGCGCTTGGCGGCACAGAGGTACTCTTAGTTTTTATGGTCTGTGAAAACCATGAATAAGTATTTCGGCCCTCCAACCAGTGCTGCCACTCCTCAAAGGCCAGCTTCATGGCCAACAATTCCCTGTCCCCAACATGGTAGTTTCTCTCTGCAGGCATCATTTTTCTAGGTAAAAATGCACAGGGAAACAATACTGCCCCGACCCCACTGTTAGACGAATCTACCTCAACAATGAAAGGTCGTTCTGGGACTGGATGCTTGGGTATTGGGGCTTGGGTAAACCTCACTTTTAAGTCCCAGAAAGCCCTCTCAGCATCCTCACTCCACCCCAGGAGTGCGTGTCGCCTGTTTCTTGAGGAGAGAGGTTAGAGGAGCAGTGACCGAGCTAAATCCCCTTATGAACCTACGGTAAAAGTTTGCAAACACTAAGAACCTTTGTAGTTTTTTCACCGTAGTAGGTCTGGGCCAATGTAGCACTCACCTTCTCCTCGTCCATTCTTACTCCCTCTGAGCTAATAATGTATCCCAAAAACGGAACCATGGAAGCGTGAAACTCACACCTCTCTGCCTTGACATACAGCTGGTTGTCTAATAAATGTTGGAGCACTGCCCGCACATGTCTTAAGTGCTCAGTGTGATTCTTCAAATAAATAAGAGTGTCATTGATGTAAGTTATGAGTTTTCCCCAATATGTCCCGAAATACTTAATTAATGAATGATCAGAAAACTGCCGGTGTCAACGAAATGCCATACAGTACCACTAAGTACTCCTGATGGCCGTTGTTGGTTGAGAAAGCCGTTTTCCACTCGTCGCCCTCTTTAACTCTCACAAGATAATAAGTTGATCATAGATCTAATTTGGTGAAGATCGTTGCCCCTCATACCTGCTCCAATGCAGCAGGCACCAGCAGCAATAGATAATGGAAAGGCTTAATTACCTCATTCAATCCCCTGTAATCTATACAAGGACAGAGGCCCCCATCCTTTTTCTGAACAAAGAAGAAACCAGCTGATGCCTGAGAGGAGGAGTGTCAAATATAACCTATCTGTAAGACTTCTTTGATATAACGCTCCATGGCCTCCGTCTCAGCACGAGATATGGGGTAAGTGGGACGACGTGGGGGTAAACACCCTGGCTTTAGGTCAATTGTGCAGTCCCAGCGTCTGTGTGGCGGCAGATGGGTGGCCTTCTTCTTGCTAAATAACTCTGCTAGATTGCAGTATTCAGCGGGGATATTAGCATTTACTACTACCTTGGCACTCTCAATGCTGGTGGCAGCGCAGGGCAAGGAAATGCAGTTTTTGTGGCAGTATGGAGACCACTCGACTATCTCAAGGCGGTGCTAAGAAACGCGCGGGTTGTGTTTCCTCAACCATGGCAACCCCAGCACGATCTTAGGCTCTGCCGCTGAAATGACAATAAAACCGAAGCATTTCCCTGTGCACCGCCCCCACAGTGACAGGAATAGGTTTCGTAAATTTGCTTTTCTTACCTTGGTTAATAGGCCGCCCATCTAGCGCCAACACAGATACTGGGTGTTCAAGATAAGCAAACACGAGGCCCAACTCCTTCTTGAGTTGTTAAGTTGGCCGCGGCTCCAGAGTCTACCAGCCCTGAAGGTTCAAAAGGAGAATGGTGAATTGCAAACCTGGTAGGCACCATAAGGGGCTTAGCTAAGCGCTCGAACTCCGCACTTACCTCTCCCCTCTTCTTCTCTGAGTTGCCTCGGTGCTTGGAGGGACACACACTCGATCTGTGTCCTACTCCGCCACAGCACCAACAAAGCTCTTGTCTGGCCTTGAGCTCATTCTCCAGCCTCGTCTGCTCCACTGCTCCGATCTCCATCGGTACTTCCCTTAGTGCCACAGATTTCTGCTGTAACCGGGGTGCCATTTTCCAGGGTTTTCTCTCCCTGACCAAATTGTCCAGCTTGATCGACAGCGAGATCAATGCATCCAACCTTAAGCTCTCATCCCGGCAGGCCAGTTTGGTTTTCAGTCTCTCCCAGAGCCCCTCCTGGTAAGCAGCTCAAAGTGACACGTCGTTCCTTCCAGATATGGTCGCAATCGTGCCAAATTCAACAGCATAATCGAACGCATTTCGATTTCCCTGTCGAAGTTTGAGGATCTCACCCTTTTCCTTACATACATATAATGATTAAATAGTTTATTATTATTATTTCTTATTGTTTCTTAAAATATTTTATTGCTCAGATTTTCAGTACATCAAAGCTAAATTCATCTAACATGTGCTCGCTGTTTTTTTGCTTCAAAGAGCTCTGATCTTAACTATTTAAAAATGGCTTTTTCCTTAGCAAAGTAACAGTACATTCAAGTCCATGGGGTTATTTTTCTTGAGCTCTTGAACTACATTGTGGTATCCTTTTTTTGTAAGATGTATGATGAAAACCACATGATGCCACTCAGTTGCAACTGTGAATGCAACTGTGAACATTTCTGTCTTTGATTGTACTACACATACAGTTGAATATAATTGCTTCCTTTTTGGGGTTTCAAGGCTAGTTTGAGATGTACTCATTTGAATAACAATCTCTGAAGTGCCTTTGTTGCTTGTACCTTGGAGACTTTCCTGCAAGAACGTTCAGAAAAAAATCAGCAGACAAATGATGGTGAGCTGCTGCTGCTTCAAGGAATAAAGCAACCATTTTGCTGTTTAATAATAATAAGCTTGTTTTTAACTCAGTTTGATAGGCTCACATGTGTATGTGGGGTCTGCAATTCTAATACTCATATGTCACACTCCTATCAGCTTACTATGACTCACTCCTATGAGCTAGTACCAAGATAAGAACAAAAAGTGATCGTAAGCTTATCCGCTGACCATGAGTAAATAATGAAATTTAGAGCCTTAGTCCTGAATTGAGTAATAACATACATGTTTCAGAGAATTAAACATATAGCAACTTTAAAACATGGTCAGCATACATGAATGGTAATAAAGCTAATGCTAATAAAAGATCTTTACATTGTTTACAATCTTTACAATACTTTACTTGAACCTTGCTACATAACCTTCAATGTAAAAATCTGTCTTGCTGATCTTGAAGCAGTACAAACCTGAAACTATTGTTTTGTTGGTGGCATTGATTTGCTAATGGGTTGGGTGGGGGGTTGGTGCTTGCTTACCTCAACTGCATGTCAGCATATCTCCATGAAACATTGGGAGGCCATAATTTCATGATCAGAATGGCAGATTATTAGTACTTGGGATATCTTTATTATTATTTTTGAGATCCAGGGCTATGTATACAACTTTCAGAGCTTTAGCCTCAGACACCCAGACCTTATGATGCACTAACCTGAAATGCAAACACTTAAATCTAAAAGATATACTTCTAAATCCAAAACATAAGATTATGTAGAAGCCTTACAAAGTCTAGTAAAGTAATGCTTATGTTTGACATTGAGATATGAGGATAAGAATTCCTTCATGATCAGCTCTCAAGTCACAGCCAATAAAATGCACTCTATGCATGCTGAAAGGATTAAATGACCTGTAGGGTCTGCTCACACATGCTCCTAATTACTTCACTTTGTTATAGGCTCACCAGAGCAAACTCTGACAAGCCAAGCAATGCAAGCAGTCAATTGAAAAAGCATTTACTTTAGGTGCAGATCCTGTATATGGGGCTGGGGGATGGGGGTGTGGTGACAGAACTGGAATACAGAATGAGGATTATCATGGCTAATGTTAAAATTGATTCTGCATTTCAATGTGACTCTGTGGCAGTTTTCTGTGTAATTAAGAGCTACAGTAATCCATGTCAGCAGAGTCAGGGGAGGGTAAGAAATATTGGAAAATGAAGGATGTCATGAATAAAAATGCTCCCATGTTGAGTAGCACAACAGCAGAAAACAAAATGGACAGATTCTCAAAAAGAAGTGGCGATAGTAACCCCTGCAGTGGGAGCGAAAATGCAGTGTCTTTTTAAATGGGATAAGATCTTTATTTATTTATTTATTTATTTGCTTTACCTCTGTGGTGCCTGGGTCAGTTGTTGTGCATGCACAAACTAATCTGCTCTCAACATAGGGGATCAGCATTAAAACAAACAAAACGCAAAACAAATCAAATAAGCAAATACACAACTAGCATAGCTAACACACAATCTAACCAGTTACTGCTGATAACAAGCAGTGTTAGCTTGTTACCAAAGCAAAATTCAAAACCCAGAATCCTTGAATGTATAAAAAGGCATTAGTGCACATGGCACAGGTTGTTTGCACATCTGGGAAAGCACCTTTAATGCTGAATGATGCATACAGGTTTTAGAGCAACATATACTACCATGCAAGGATTTGGTTATTTAAGCAAGACAATGGCAAACTGCTTTCTATTTGTATTGCAACAAGGTTTAGCAGTAGAAGAGTGTGAGTGCTAAACTGGTCTGCTTGCAGTTCAGACATGTCATCCAATGAAAACATTTGGGACATCATGAAATGAAAAATACAACAAAGCAAACCCTCAGCAGTTGAGCAGCTGAAATCCTATATTGGGCAACAATGGGACAACATTTCACTTTTTAAACTGCAGATCTTGGTCTCCTCAGTTCCCAAACATTTATAGAGTGTTGATAAAAAAAAAGGTAATGCAACAAAGTGGTAAAAATAACCCTGTACCAACATTTTTGGTACATGTTGCTGCCATCAATGTCAAAATGAGCATATATTTTCCAAAAGAACGACAACATTTCTCAAATTCAACATATGATATGTAGTCTTTGTACTATTTTTAATGAAATATTATTGCACATGGTTTGCATATAATTGCATTCTGTTTTGATTTACCTTTTACACAGTGTCCCACCTTTTTTGGAAATTGGGTTGTATATAAAATGGCATGAAATTCTAAGCAGGAAAAAAAACCTCCTGAAACAGTGTGAAATTCACAGCAGGAAAAGTCTTTTTCCCCAGCTGTTCAGTATCGTCTATACCCAGCATGTATCCCGTCATTACTATCACTGTAAGCCTGACTGGACCAATTACTGTCACAGCCCTACATGTTTCTGAATAATGAATTATGCTGACAAAAGCCTTGAACACTTCCAGGTACAGCCTGTCCTTTTGAATTCATTTGGCACCTGCTTTCCATGTTCCAGTCTTATAGGAGTTATACAAACTGGTCTTTATCAAGAAACACATCACTGATCAACATGAAAGGGCACTTTTACACATGGGCTCAGACTTTTTATATCTTCATCACCACCCTGTAAGCAGAGATTGTGGCGAATATTGGTTTCGGTCCACACATTAGTCTATACCACCTGAAATGAAAAAAAAGAAACACTTTTTTTCAAAGACTAGAATTTTTAAACATCACAAAGAAAAAATAAACTCTTCGAAAAAAGTGAACACTTAGTGAACAAGGTTCTGTATAGCATCAAGTTACAAGTAACTATGACTTGTACCAATAGTGGAAGCCTTTCATTGCTAAGCAGAAAAATGTTCTTTTGCAAAATGTTTTATTGCACTACAATGAGCAATTCAGAAAAAACACTGAAGACTGAAGATTTCTAGAAATAAGCAATAATATATCGTTCCTCACATTATTCTAAAATTCTTAAAACTAGCAAAACTGTTATACTAACATGATAGCAATATAGTCCAACCACGTGAGTAGTGATTTGTTCATTAACGACATATCACTACTACTTATGTTCACTGTTTTGACAGTATGCTGGGAGGGCTTAAAGAGACTGTATCTCGTAAAAATGTTTCCTCACTTTTTAAATTGAAATAATTTAATCTAAACTTACTATAGTATAAAGGACTAATGCTATCACTTAGCTTAAATATAGATATAGAAAGGAACAAAGGAAGAAAGAAAGAAAGAAAGAAAGAAAGAAAGAAAGAAAGAAAGAAAGAAAGGAAGGAAGAGAGAAAGGGAGCAAGGGAGGAAGGGAAAAAGGGAGAAAGTGAAAGAATGGGGCATTAAAAGGCCAAGTACATTTCCTTTTTCTTATAATACTCATGTCAAACTTGTTCTCCTTTCTGTCTTTCAGTTGTCTAGGATCTAGGTTGGGGTTTGTGACAATTATATAGAGCTGAGGAGGGGTGACATGTGCTTCAGACAGACAGGTGTGTGTGTCTGTGTTGCACAGCAGGCCAAGGCAGATCCATTAAACATGTGAATGCTTTCTCAGCCCTCTCATCTTCTCTTCTTACCTGCCATCATCACATAGATTATCCTTCATACATTATTCATATAAACCTAAACTGAGCAGAATTCTTAAGGGAAGTCTCTATGAGGATGCAGGACCCTACATTTTCTGCTGAAAACAATATGAACTCAGAAACCTTGCTGAAAAACACATTTAGTGTATAATAAGAAAATGAGCAAAAGATTACAAAACAACACTGACCACCTTGACTCTAACCTGTGTACCCCCCTTTTTGGATTGTAATATTCAGTTGGTTTATTTATCTGGAAGGTTTTCTGATAAGCTGACAATAGACTAGCAGTAAGTAATCTAGTCCTACAGAGCCTGTAAGGCTCACTTATGTTTTACAGCTAATAATTTACGTTTAAATAAGTTAATGAGAAATAAAAGGTTTTGAGGCATTAAGCCATAATTGGTGTGTATGTGCATATGTGTGTGTATGGATGTTTGTGCACAGCCAAGCTCATTTTAAGCCCAAAGAATATCAGTGCACTGAATTCAAAAGACAGACACACATCTCTTACTTTAACTTAGAAGTTAGATCTAGGCCTGAAATCATGGCTGCATGTTAACTGGCATGTCATAAACTTGTTCTGTCTGTTGCCTTGCAGGCTGAGATAGAGAGTAGTACTTCTGAGACACAAACTGACATAGACAGCCCTGCCACGGTAAGGCCGATCAGCAGCTCACAAGGCCAGTCTAAGGCCACAGTTCTCAATGTAGCAATGCTTGTTAGCTCTACAATGCTGTTCATTTAATACCCACCTCCAGCATGTCCCCCCCTGCAAGCCTGTCGTTTACAGCACTCAGTGACCCAATACAAGGTTATTAGAGCTTTTGTGAAGAACAAAAAAGTGAATCTCTTCTGAATTGACCTCCTACACACATTTTTTTAAAGTTATGAATATGGAATCATTACTTTAAAAAACAAGGCAAAAACATTTCTTTACTTCTAATGAAAGTTAATGTAAAAAGATTCAAATTTAAAGAAAAGTTATATATTTGGTGTATATCATGACATTCATTTGTTTTAATGCTTAAGTAAATCTATTTCTGTTGGTTAATCTTTAGAAACTCAACCCAACATTCAGGCATCATTACACCTTAAAGCCTGTAAAACATACCCTGTCTTCATTCAAGTGGAAAATCTCAGGGAGTAATATGGGTAAAGAAACCTCAAAATCCATTCCTGAATTGTTTTTAAATTTAAATTTAAATTTTAAAATTGTATTTAATTTCTGTGAACATTGAGCTTGTTTTTTCCTTAACATTGCATTGTGTCTTTGAGCAAGTGAAGCAAATGATGCAGAGTACCACTATTTACCAAAGGTCCAGAAAAACATTTTTCTAAACACATCCAAAAATACTCACAATTTTCTTTTTATCATTATAATGTATTAGATATGCCTCTATAAACACGTGTATGATTCTGTTTAGTCATTGGTAGCCCTGAATGTACCAAGGAGAAACTGGGGTGTCACATTTGTATGTTTCTGTGAGCGGGGAGAAGGGAGGATGGGCTGGAGTTAGGTAACAGTGGGTCATGTTTCAATATGAAAATGATCCATTTCTATTTAACTTCTTTAGCTCAAAGTGAAACTGATCACCTAAACTAAATGAATAAATAAACAGACAAAACAATAAATAAACTAATAGAATTAGATATCTGAGATATCTCAAAGCCTGTTTGGCTGGCTACCACAGTTGTAGCAGGTTCAAGTTCAAGTTCAACACACAAATCCAAAATACTTAGGCCAGTGGTTTGTTATTCTGGGATGTCCCATCACTTTTAACTCTTTTGTGTTCAGTTCAGTTATTTGATCGAGCACTTTTTAGTCCTTACTTTTTACTGAAACATTCACTAAGCTTAACTCAGCCTGATTGTTCCATCATTGCCACTTGGTTTAAATCACTTATGGTATAAAAAATCCACTGGATTTCACTGAAAAGTTTTAAGATAATTCAAGAATTCAGAGTTTTATGATATTTATGAATTCAGAGTTTTATGATAAAGAGAAATCTTGACTGTTTAATAGAGGCCTAAGTTTAAAAAGAGGGAACAAGCTGTTCTGAGTCAATGCTAAGGTCATACCTTATGAAAAGCTTCAACTTATATACCTCTCAATGCAAACTCTATGATAAAAATATAATCAGAATTTTTTTATTGGGCAAATATATTTTGCATGGAAGACAAATTTGAGCTTCTTAATTAAATTAGTGCATACATTATGTAAAAATCACCTCAGAGCAAGAAGGTCATGGGTTTGATCCCTGGGTCTGACACGGGTGCCTTTCTGTGTGGATTTTGCAGGCTGTTTGCATGGGTTTCCTCTGGGTGCGCTGCTTTCCTCCCACTATCCAAAGCTTGCAATAGGTTGACTGGATACTCTAAGTGGTTCAATGGGTTGGCCTCCTGTCTTGGGTGTACCCCACCTTGGGCCCGTAGTCAGCTGGGATTGGCTATAGCTTCCCTGTGACCCGAAATGGAAGAAGAGGTTTAGAACATGAATGAATGAATGTACACAAAAGTAGTGCAAATGAATAGCACAAATAGACTAAAGTTAGAGATTAGGTAAGATAAGATAAACCTCTATTAGTCCAACAAGTGGGAAATTTGCATTGCTATGGCAGTACAAAGGTAAGAGCAGCATAAAGTGGTAACACTAAAGGTTAGGATTAGGTTTACATTTAGGGGTAGAACCTATTACATTAAATGTAATGTTTAGTTGCATTTTGTAAAGACAGAGACTCAAGTGCAGCTTGATACCCAAAACTCAAATCTGAGTACAAAGTTAGACTAGGTAAAACAGTTCTTTGCAGTACTACAGAATTCCTGCTTATATAATCTAGTAATCAGATGAAGGCGATCTAATGCTGAATAGTGTCCTGGACTTCAGGAACTTAAGTCAAGCTCTTGACTGCCTCTGGAGCCAGATCCCTTACAAAAAAACTTACACATTTAGTTTAATGTGAATTACAAGGTTAAGCACTGCTATATTTAAAAAAAATCTATTCTTTTACCTTCATATTATATTTCAGTAGTATATGCTTGAATAAAAGTCTAAAATACTTGTGTATTATCCTATATTAAAGTTACAATGTATTTTAAACCTCCTGTTTTGTGTGGTAATAACTAAGACAACATATTCCAAGCACGGTCATAAAGTAAAGTTAAAAATAGCTTTTGACTTTGTTGTCAATAATTCCTGGAACTCTCCCAGAGTGCAGGGAGATGGAAGGTGATAAATGGCTGCTGGAATGGTAAAGGTTAGAAAGGTACCACAAAAAAGACATCTTTATTCTGTCAATACATTTTTGTTGTATACACTGGACAAAGTCATAGTCTGCCACAGTTTTATCTGTGAAAATATGACCAGTGCTAGATATTGGACTTCTGTGGAACAGCTCGCGCGAGGACAAAGCTGATGTCAGCATGTCCCTTCTCCCATTTGTTTTCTGACATTTACCTGACTTTTAAAAAGCTCCCTTAGCTGCCTCTGGTGGTGCTGGGTTTAATTTAGCTGCCCCTCCTCCTTGTATTTACAAAGCTGTCCTTTAAGACTTCTCAGTCACATTGACTACGGCATATCAGTATTTCTCTACAACACAGTATTACCCACACATCCATAACTGCTTTTTAGCACCTAAACACTTTCTGTATTGTTTTATTGTATTATTAGTCTTATCTTTTTTCTTTTTTTTTTGAGGTGAACATTACATCAGCATCCTGCTGGCCTTTTGTGAGCTCAGCTAGTTAACCTTTACACATGCAAATTCCCTGAACTGGCCAGTACTCACCACCAGGTCAAAATTTTAGTTACACACCATTGTAACTTTGGAATAACTCAGTATGCATTGTAGTTCTTGTAGGTACTGAATGGTAATTGGATGTAATAAGCCTGCAATAACGTTTTAATATTTTGCAGCATTTGCTAAAAAAAAACGTCTACTGCTCTTTACATAAAGTAAACATTTCATTGTTAATGGACCAGTGGAAATGGCCCAAAATGACTTGGAACAAACTCTCAATTTCAGAGATATGAAGTTATACACCGATCAGTTGTAACTTTAACACCACCAGCCTAATATTGAGTGTGTCCCTCATGCTAGTGAAACAGCTCTGACTGTGCTGCACTATGTGTTTTGACCTCTTTCTATCAGTCATCATTAACATTTTGTGCAACAAGAGCTCCTCTGTGGGATCAGACCAGACAGACTTGCCTTCACTCCCTATGGGCATCAATGAGCCTTGGGTGCCCATGACCCTGTTGCCGATTCACAAGTTGCCCTTCCTTGGATCACTTTTGGTAGGTACTAACTACTGCATTCATGGAACACTCGACAAGATCTGCCATTTTGGAGATGCACTGACCTAGTAGTTGTCTAGCCATCTCAATAAGGCCCTTGCCAAAGTGGCTGAGATCTTTAAGCTCATCCATTTTTCCTGCTTCCATTATATAAACTTCAAGAACTGACTGTTCACTTTCTGCCTAATATATCCCAGACAGTTGTCATAAGTTGTCATATCATAATAATTTTTGAGGCCCAAAGCCACATCTGTCCTTAGTGTAGGGCAGTGCCAGTACATTTTATTCGCACTAGAAATAGGTGAGTGTTTGAACATGATGTGGAGCGTGACGAACACCAGTGCACTCATAAAGGAAGGCAAACATCCTTTACTTGCTCAGCAAGGTGAGATGCACTGAGTGTGCAGCAGCACATGAGTGTGTAAAGCAGACATGGTCCTCTGTATCCTGGGAGAGCAAGGAGACGTGGTGATTTTGGCAATAAAGACACACTCATCAGTCAGGTGGCAGAGCGAGGCGTGATTGACGCACTCGAAGAGTTTAACAGCACATTGTGTTACAGCAGATAAGGCAAAGCAGCACACTGAAATCCCTCCAAGGACACACTAATCCTGTCCGTCACAGAGGGCTGGGGGCGAGAGGAGGTGTACTGTGGAAGTATTTCAGGACACGCTGCAAAAAGCTTAGAAAAGTATTTTATGGTATGTAGGTGCTGTGGGCTTTTTGGATTATGGGTGGGGTGGGGTTTTAATAACATAGCACCATACACAAGCCTGTGGTAACTGTTTAATACCCACTGTAATAATAATCGATTATGGTGTTTTATCATTCATGGTAGAGACAAATAAGTTATTTACACAAGCAAATGCATCTTAGTAATTGCGTGCATGGATAACAAGCAACAAATAAAACACATAGATATGTGTATAACTACTGTTATGTTTGGAATCACTTGCTTTAGTAATAATTGTAATAATTGTATTCAATAAGACTGTTAGCTAGACAAGATAATACATTTCTGAGAACATCAAGAAGTTATATTATATGTAACACATGGTCATTACTTTTTAACAGTAATTCCATGTTTCTTTATTCAAAACAACATTATGTATGTTAATTTTTTTATGACTTCACTCTAAGTTTTTCCAGTTTTTTATGATTATTATTCAACTACATTTTTAAGTCACCACAAAGGAGAACTCTTAGTTCCATAAAAAAAGTTTTTGTAAATTAGAAGTGTCACTGTGAAAATTTGTTTTTTTTACAAACTAAATAGTATTTCCAAGAATCTTTACATCATGTGAAAGTTCTTTAAACTTTTAAAAGTTTTTCACACTTACACGTCTCATTTGTAAAAATAGTTAAATAAAGTCAAGACCTAGTCCAAAGAGGTTAAAGTTAAAGTCCAGGTCCAAAAGAGAGTAACAAAATTAAGACAGAGGCAAAAAAGAGGACGATGTAGTGGCCTGTTTAGAATATTTATGTGATGCTGGAGACGCATTGTATATTTTATTTTAAAATAATCATTTTGCACTATCATACTGTTTGTAATGATCAAAAAGCAAGTGTTTCCACACTGTAGGATCAAATTATGCCATATTATTTACCTTATTTACCTTAGTAATAATACATTTGATTTCCTTTAAAAAGAATGGGCAGAGTTGGCCTAGTGGTTAGGATGTTGCCCTTGGGACCTGAAAGTCTCAGGTTCATGTCTTGACCTGGGCACTACTGAGGTACCCTTGAGCAAGGTACAGTCTCACTACTATGCTCCCTGGGTGCTGCCCGCTAAAGCACGTGTGGTGGGTTAAATGCAAAGGTCACCTTTCATTGTGGTGCTTGAGTGTGTTCACAATGACAAAATAGTCACTTCAGTTTAGACATTTTACTTGATACACTTAGCTCAACAACATCATGTCTGTGGCCAAAATGAAAATGATGAACACAGATGCATCACATGCAGAGTCCAATGCTATGATAAGTTTTAAATACACAACTATGACTAGGGGTAGCAAACTAACTTCAAGAAGATGTATGCAAGAATAAGTTGGTGGTTTTGCCACCTGTATTTCATGCGAGTTGGAGTCTCTAACACCCCCCCTTTTTTTTTTTACAAAATCTAAAACAATCTCACACTGGTAAACTGACTGTTCAGGTGCAGATAGTTTCCCACTCTTGTCTGTCTTGTCTGATTTTTTAAGGAAGTAATGGCAACACAGCACACACTATGGTAGTAGCTGCTAGCTAGCCAGGTTCTTTGTTATTTTCTTCTCCATTTCTGTTTTACATAGCGGCAAACAGTGTTAAAGAACAATATCACCACTAAGTATGTTGGGGCGTTGGACTGATATGAACATTTCATTTAATAACGAAGAACTTGTGGAGTTGAAAATTCAGCCAAAACGTGTAAAATGTGAGTGTACTGTGAAAAAGGACTTGGTTGATTCAATAAAGAACATTGCTTTGTTCACCCTAACTTTCATTTTGCTTTGCTCACAAAGAATGGATTAGACTCTACATGAAGAAAATGTTTAGGTCGAACTATAAAATATTTTACAGTGCAGAAGATGTGTGCCCAGAACCAGCCTCATCTCTACCATCACCACTCCCTAATGCATCATACACATTCACATATATATCCTCCTATATATTTTTTTTATATATAGGAGGATATATATACAGGATCCTAACCCACACTATTCTCCCAGGCAATAGCCTGGAGCACTCTAATGTTACACAGGGTGGATGGGATTAGTGCATGTGCTAATGGAAGGAAAAGTAGAGAAATGGATGCATGAGTCTGACAGGCCCCCTTAGGAGCCTGACCATAAAGCCTTTTCATGTAGGAGAGAGGGCAGAGTGAGCATTACAGTGGGAAAGAAAGACAGAGTAAGAGAGAGAGGTGTAGGAGAGTACAGACAGAGGGGGAAATAAAATGATAGAAAGAGAGAAAGAACTGTAAACTGAAGAAGATTAGAAGGCACATTATGGCATGAATTTGATATTGTGTTTCCAAATCAGGGCATTACGGAACAGTATGCATTTGACATATCAGTCTAGATTGAAAGTGGCACAACTGAGATATCAAAGATCCTAAGTGCATTCCAATGACATATAGGCATAGAATCTGGGACAGGAGACACAACGTGGCAGGAGTGAGGAAAAACACCTAATATGTCTGATTATTTTCATGTCTTACTTTTAGCTTTTTCTTTATTAAACAGCTGCTCCTGAAATCCTCCCATGCTAATGCAAAGCACTAAAGCTCCTGAGCCTTTTAAACTGGCTCCAAAAGAAGCACCTCTAATCCCATGGCTGAATATTTGACCCTCATTTTAGCCTTTGATTCATTTGTTAAGGGCACTGTATTTATCCCCAAACACACATTGCCTGATTTAGTACAGATAAACGTTAGTTCTGTGCATATTCATGGGCATATCTCAGACATTATCTGCAGTGCTTTTAACTTATGAAATTTTATTGTGAAACTATTCATGGATATCTCAGGTTCCTATGAATTATGGAACATTTTTGATTTCTTCATTTATAAAGAGCATGAGATCTCCTCTGCACTGAGAAACTGTCTGAGTGGAATTTGAAGTGAATAGTCCTTGTGGCAAAAGGCCATTTGGGAGAGCACTAAGAGCTTCAAGGCTCTTGCACATTGCTTAGTCGCTTGAGAAAATCAATAATCAGTCATTCAATTAGCATCTAGCGTCTTTGATGAATTGAAAAAGCCAATCAACAAATTATGCTGTCACAAGATGTGCTCAGGGTCTGTTTTGAAGTCCACAAAGAGAGGAGATCTAAGGCCTAAATCAATCACAATTCCTCCATTAAATCTTACCTTGAGGACAAATTTGCCGGAGGATACTTTGACTGCACCTTTTGCATTTTAGTATGTTTAGTTAAAGATAAAAGATTCCAAGATGGATTTTTCAGACCAATGCAGAGATAGCTGTATTTCACGTATTGCCTATTTTCATTCTTATTCACATGATGAAATGTACTTAAAATTGCGCATATTACCTAAATATCTCTAGAACATCATGAAAGGATAATACTCCCAACTCCAGAGTTCTAACAAATCATAAAGTACAGATGTGCTCTGTATAGACTAAAAATCTTTCACAGGATTGTCATGTCTCACAACACCTCAAGGCAGTACGAAGGCTGCTGTGGTAAATCTGGATAAGATGATTTGTAAGCAGCAATAAATGAATGTAAAAGGAAGCTCATCTCAAAAGCAGAAAAGTGGACCAGAACAGCTTAAATTTTATGTAAACTGCAGTGGGCTACAACAATTTCTACAGAAACAAAGAGCATGTTTATCTTTGTATATTTTTGTGTTTGTGTGTGTGGGGTGGTGGTGGTGGTTGTGTGTTCATGTGCTTTTTACTCTACACACTAACAGTGATTTTCCATTTTGACATGGCTTTTCAGGTACTATGTCTTCAGTGCAGCAAGCTGACCCAGATAGTTCTGAAGACTGTGTCTGTATGGAGTGATATTTTCAGCAGGCGTTGTGTGGCTTGGAATGTTCATTTTCAATGGCATCGTTTCTAGAGCTGAAATATGTGTAAATTATATGCTTCATTCCAAGGTAGATTTATATATATGATAATGTCATCAAAATGTATATCATGGTTTTGTTTACAGTCTCTTCTTTATTTACTGATACTGTTGATTAAGATCAACAGATCATAAAGAAAGACGTTTGTGTTTTGTTGAGTTTCACTCTGTAAAAAGTATGTGAGAAATTCTAACATTTGTAGGTAGCTGTATACACAAACACACAGATATACATATGTGTGTTTGTATAAACACACACACACAATATATATATATATATATAAAAGCTCCTGGCCCACTACTACTGAGGTACCCTTGAGCAAGGAACCATCCCACTACACTGCTCCCCGGGCGCTGTTGATAATTGCCTGCTACTCCACGTGTGCACATGTGATGGGTTAAATGCAGAGATCACATTTTGTTGTGGTGCTTGAGTGTTTACAATGACAAATAGTCACTTTCACCTTCACTTCAGTACAATTGTGTTATTTCTGATAGGAAGATGAAGCTGTAACTGGTTTACCTTTAGAATTTGATGGAGTTAAAAGGGCAGGAGATGGACAAAAGTAAAAATGGATTCTCATATTATTGATCTGTTTGATGTGTTACTTTGTTTTGGAAGCATTTGAGTAATTTTCTGTTTAAGAAGCTGTTCTGAAATCTTTAGCTAAGGAACCACTCTGAATGACAGTTGAATAAATGAAATGGTGGTCCATCACTTTTGCATTAAGTTCAGTAATTGAGATTTGTTTATTGAGGATAAAGAGGCACTGAATTTAAAGACATAAGAAAAGTTTAAGGGTTAAGAGCAATATTTCTATTGTTTTAAATATTCTAAAGATTCTCCACCTAGAGTATCTGTATGATGTAAAGAAAAAAATCATAGAGTGAGAGACAGAGTGAGGGAGAGAGAAAGAGAGAGAGAGAGAGAGAGAGAGAGAGAGAGAGAGAGAGAGAGAGAGAGAGAGAGAGAGAGAG
>JBBPDA010005183.1:0-10243 GCA_037974385.1 Arnoldichthys spilopterus | reverse complement strand
GTTACAACTCCCACATCTACAGTTTCAACTCAAACATCTGCATTTACAACACTCACATCTACAGATACAACTCCCACATCTACGGTTACAACATCCACATCCACGGTTACAACTCCTACATCTACGGATACAACTCCCTCATCTACAGATACAACTCCCACATTCATGGTTACAACTCCCACATCTACAGATACAACTCCCTCATCTACAGATATAACTCCCACATCCATGGTTACAACTCCCACATCTACAGATACAACTCCCTCATCTACAGATACAGTTCCCACATCCATGGTTACAACTCCCACATCTACAGATACAACTCCCACATCCATGGTTACAACTCCCACATCTACAGATACAACTCCCTCATCTACAGATACAACTCCCACATCCATGGTTACAACTCCCACATCCATGGTTATAACTCCCACATCTACAGATACAACTCCCACATCTACAGATACAACTCCCACATCCATTATTACAACTCCAGCATTTACAGATACAACTCAAATATCTCCACTTACAACTCAAACATTTCCACTTACAACCCAGACATTTCCACCTACAATTCGCACATCTCCAGTTACAACTCAGACATCTCCATTTACAACTCTTACATTTCCAATTATAACTCAGACATCTACAGCTACAACTGCTGGTAAGTTTGAGTGTTGAGTGTTTTCAAATCATAAGACTCAGGTCTGAGTAAAAGTCAGAGTCACAGACTAAATCACTGGTGCTTAAATCAAATTTAAATCAAATGTATGAGTTGAATCCCTGTCATGTGACTTGAGTCTATACCTCTGCTTAATTGTAATGAAGGGTGTAACATTAAGGACTTTTAGCATATTTATATCATTTACAAACAATTCAAGCTTTAGACAAATTCTAAACAAAAACTTTTAACTATTTATAAACCAGTGACCCTGTAAATATACAACTACACATATCATAATTATTCTCCAAATTAATGTATATGTTTGTCCTTAGCAACAGAACCTGTTTACCTTTTTTCCAGGCACTACACAATCACCACCTAAAAATGTAACTGTCAATGCTACAACAGGACTAGCTACACCACCTAAACCTATAATTCAGACACCTGGTAAGTTTTAAAACTTGAAAATGAAATTAAAATATTACTTATGCATATAAACATTAAAAATGTTACAGATTTATTACATTTTACAAAGCTTCACACAATTTTAATCTCGCAGTGTCTTTCATAAAAAAATGAAAAAATAATGCACACACACACACACACACACACACAGACACACACACACACACACACCTTAACTTATCCCTAGGTTAACTTCAGTAAACATTAGACAATCTCTAGTTTTTTATTGTGGAGAAAATGGCCTTGTTTATTATGAGGACCAACAAAATGTCTACACTTCTACAGATTTTCCTCTATTCCTATCATTATACTTGTACACACATACACATACACACACGTACACACACAAAAAACAGAAGCACAATCAGTTTTATTTATACAACAAGGATGCACAGAGTTCCTAATACAGTACCATTTTTATTATGTACCAAACTCTATTTCACTAGGTGGGATTTCATTGCAGTTTTCTGTAAAATAAAAATGTAATTTGTAGGAAAATCAGCAAACACAGTTGTGCATTAGCAGTGTTTACACTGAGTGGTTAAAGCTAGGTTTCCTCTCTTCTCCATTTTGTCATGTTGATTTCGCTCACTTCC
This sequence comes from Arnoldichthys spilopterus, assembly GCA_037974385.1. Taxonomy (NCBI): domain Eukaryota; kingdom Metazoa; phylum Chordata; class Actinopteri; order Characiformes; family Lepidarchidae; genus Arnoldichthys; species Arnoldichthys spilopterus. Next base: position 8,518 of record JBBPDA010005183.1, on the reverse strand, counting down.
AGTACAGTAGCCATGAGTGTGGTAGTAGGCAACGTGGGAATGTGATACACAACATAACAGAAATGCAACCCCCTTATACCTGGTACCAGCCATATCAGGGATTTCTGTCTGCACACTTGATGAGATATCCAGTGCAGTAGTACTGTAAAGTAGTACTGCAATATCCAGTGTTTGAAATAACCAGTTCTAACCCAGAAGCACTGTGCTTAGTAACTATCATGTGTCTTAAATTTACTCAGGTTAATCGAGAACCGACTAATGTCATCAACAATTATGCATACACTGAAATCACTGTACCAACACCTACCAACTTAACCATGAACTGAGGAGTTTCCTTTTAGAAAAGGTATTGTTAAAAGTGGGCTTTAGAAATATAGTATATCTTTATCATATATTAAGCACTCTACACATGCTTATCGACCCAACAATGATTATCACAGCAGTTCAGTATATGTTGAATCACTTCCAAACATCTCCTTCTACTTACCTAAAAATTAGCTTACAATTTTTTTACATGAAACATGAAACTCTAGAGCAGCACATCTGCCCCATCCAGGAGTCAGCTATCTTGTTAAGAGTATTATACCCCTGTGTTTGCCCTTGTGTTTTATCTGGTCTTGGTCATTGTCCCTCTCATTGTGACTGTTGGTCCTATGTTGGAATCTGTGTCTGCTCTCACGCTGTTTGACCAAGCATGTCATTTCTGGTTTTGTTTCTACATGTTCAAGTGTTTGTGTGTTTTCTGGATTAGTTAAATAAACCTTCAGTAAAGTTCACGCTTACTTACTTTAACCTACAAAACCTGCTACATTTGTGTATAGGTCGAAAAACTCTAATCTAGAGCTGTGATGTCTATCATTTACCATTCATCTAGGAATTCTTCCATAAGCTTTTGCTTAGTAATTTACAAGATCTAATAATCTTTCACTGTTCTATTTTTCTTCTGTATTTTTACAACAGCCAACACTACACCATCATCTACAACTCCATTCATGTTTACACCAAATGGTAAGATGTAAAACATTACTGTAAGGCAAAATGTTAGTGTATAAGACTTTTATAAAATCCCAGTAAGTGTTTAGTTAAAGCCTACCTGTGCAATAATTCAGTCAAAAGTACAAAGAAAAGATTTTAAAATATATACAACACACTCAGAAATACAGAGAAGTTAGTCAACTAAAACATTAAATGACATTTTTTTTGTACTTTTGTAAGTAAAATAAAGGTTGAAGGTTGCATCTGCCCTTAAACTTAATCGATTGACATTTGCTCCATTTGTGCACATGTCAAACAGTTGTATATCATGTTGAAACAAAACCTTGTATCTCCATTTTTGTCATTGTGTAAAGTTACTTGTGTAATATTACATACTGATACTACATATTAATTTGAAATTATATATTAAGAAACCTGTGAGGCTATAGTGCATGGACAACAAAAAGAAGTTAAGTATTTTACAGCAATATCAGGTGTAGGTAGCCTATAAATAAAGCTTTACTTTACTTTATTGTCATTACTCCTTGATTCAAGTCAAACTACAACTGAGAAAAAATTAAGCCAGCATCAGAATAGTGTTCATGCAGATATGACACATGTTCTTATCATACTGTCTGTCAATTACAGTGCTAAATTCAACGTATATAATACAAGTGCGTGTCATCTCTGGAGCTGGAAAAGATGTAGCAATGCAGGACCTGCAAAATGTAAGTGTACGTTACTAACAATGTTATATCACCTAAAAGCATGATAATAAACCAGTTGCGTAAAACTGCTGTTGAAACAGTGAAGCACAATACCCAGTGACTACACTATATAAGTTGGTAATATTTTGCTTTGAAGAAGAGCTGCTGTCCAAGACTGTGACTAGTAGAGATGTAGTGCTGCTCACCAACCCACTCTTAATGCCTCTAATGCATGCACTGAATGAATCCATCCAATCCTAAAGCTAATTTGAAATGCAAACAGACACAATAATTTGAGCAATGGGTAAACTTAGATTCTGGTGGTTAAAGAACCCTATGTTTTCCATAGGTGTCAATAATGTGGAAAATGAATATTGTTCATTATAGTATGGGTTATTATATGATGTTCTTACTCTGATATCAAGAAAATGGAGAGAACTAGTAAAAAAACTAAATGTAATCATAATATAAGTATTTATTATGTGTTTTTCACTAACATTGAAAGAGATAATATTGGGAAAGGAACTGACAGAAAATAGACAGAAAAAACTGACTACTCTTTCCAAAAATGCAGAGTTCAAAAGTGTTCATATATGCATGCTAATAAAGAGTTCAGCTACCCCCATTGCTGAAACAAATGTTTAATTGTGCACACACACCTTTTATAATCTCCAAAAAAAGCATTGATAATAAAATGTTATGCTCCAGAGCACCTGGGCCTAAGCTCAATATACAAAAAGCTGACTGTCAGCTGGAGAGATATAAAGCCCCCTAGTACTGGACTGGGGAACAGTGGAACTGTAATTTTCAGGTCATTATTCTATCAATATGTTTCCTGACAAAAACTTGCTCAAGTCAAATGCTGCACCCATAATCCCCTGAGCATGAAGCCAATATGTTAATGCTAAATTTATCACTCTGGATTATGTCCAGTTCAATTATCCCTCCAGCAAGCTTAGTAACTTTGAGATAAATCACTTTTACTGTTATTTTACAGCAATGATTTATCAGTCTACTCAGGCTTTAGCAGGACCTTTATTGTTAGGAAAGAAGCTTTTTGAGCCACTCTTTTTAATAGTTTATATTTTTATATAAATGAACAACTAATGGTGTTTCTTTTAGAGGTTAACCTTTAAATGTATAAGTATTCTAAAATATTCACATTTCTGAAGTGTAACATAGACCAAATATACTATTAAGTTCTGTATTCTTAATACATATTCCAAGTCCATATGTTTCATTGCATCCCAGCCCAGGATATACAGAAATCTGATATTGTCATGTAGAAACTGATTAAGACTGCTTTGCTAGATAAATGCAGGAAATATCAAAGGTGAAACTCAAGGGAAACAAAATATAAGAAAAATATAGACTGATCCCTTTATTAAAGGAAATATTTTCTGTTTCAGTTTTTGTCAACACAGGCAGCAAGCACACTGTCTTTTTGGTGTAAAGGCTGCACACTGAATGTGGTAAATATCCAGTGAAACCTCTCAGCCCATCTAATCACTCCATCATCAAGCTTCAGCAGCTACAAACATTCCTTAAAGTGCTGTTTTCATTTAAGAATGTATAAGAAATACCAGCTCTGTTAGACGTTTTAGGGGTCAATCCAGGACAGCTTTTGTAGAATAATCACATTAGTCAAGGATCAAGCATGTGATCTACAGTCATATTTGTTTAAAATAAAGATGCAGTTATATATAACTGTATACCATACAACATCATTAATTATGCCTGTTATCTCAAGAATAATATGAAGGATTGTTATAAGCTTTACACTGGTCAGTTTTTTAAAAAAAACCTTATTAAATGTTGTTCATTTATTGGACAGTTTATCAGTTTCAAAGCTGCTGTGTATAATGTACATAACAGTTTTGCTAAAGTAAAACATTGATTTTGCTGTTTTATTTTTTTATTTTTACTAAGTATAAAAGGCTTGATTTGTTTTATTGTTAAAAGATTGCTTTGAACTGAAGGCTATGTTCACTGCTTGCTTATATATTATATATTACATTGGTTTTTGAGTTTTATTATTTATGCTTATTTTTGTGTTCTGTATCCCAGAAAAAGACACAGTTAAAGAGAAAAGTGGCTGATATCTGATATTAGACAATGAGAAATCTGTAGTGTATTTCACTGAATCTCTGCAAGACATTAATTTACTGAAGAATATAACATTTTTCAAAGTCTCAATATTAAACTTAATAAAACATATCTATGCACCACTTGTATACTACATGTTACTACACATGTTTATACAATGTGTTGCAAGTCTCTTCACCTTAATACGCCTGTCATGATTACCCCCAACTAGTACCACCTGGAAAGGGCATGGCAGAGGCCAGCAAATATTCCAGGGATGCAGACCATTTATGGCCACTAGAGGGGGCCGTAGCCCCCATACATTTGTTAAGAACATAAAATCTGACTGGTGTGTAGAAATAAGATCATTAATTAAAAGTGACAAGTGATTGAACCTTAAAAACTACAAAAAAATTTCAACATGAAAAATTGACTTAGTCTGAAGTCTGAACTTAAGTTTTATGTGATGTACTGATGTACCCTGAGGATTAATCAGTCCAATTAGTCTAACTGCTTGTTCTACTGTACACATGACAATAAACTCTTGAATCTTCAATCTTAATTATACTTTGTTTTTTCAACTTCTTATCCAAACAGGTATTCTAAAAAAAACTGGATCCCAGTTCAGGCTGCACAATCTTTACCATATCTGTTTTTCTGTTGTTGTTATCAGAGGGCAGTAAAGAGTGTGTTGAGCGTTTTAGTATCTGGGGAATTAAGGATTTTCTGTGCTGAGCTGTCATAGATGCCAAAGGAAAGGCCTGTTGACTGCAATGTTTGAGGGGCAAAAGCAGTCTCGGTCCAAGGTGGGGTAGAGGAAGTGGGGGGGCCTTAAGCGTTAAAAACAAAGCCTAAGAGGTAGAAGAGACGGAGAGAGATAACTTTATCCCTGCACACATCACTTCCTCCATTTTCTTTAAAAATGCAATGTTCAGTGTATGGGTATGGCAATGTTAGCACCACTGAGGCTCAAAAGTATTTTTAATTCATATGCAGTGTACCATATAGAAATTAAATACTGGTCTCAGACTAATACTTGTCCAGCAAATAGTGATCTGGAATACTGCCAAGTTTCCATAACATACAAATAGTGCACTACTTGCATTAAGATGCAAGTATTTCATAACTTATAAAACACACTGTATAGGAGCCAGTTCAGGTTTAATTCTGATTTAACATCCTTTAAGGCAGGTGCAACAAAAACACATATTTGAAGGATTAAGGAAATAAGTCATCAGCTCCTCAGTTAAAATAATAACCAGGTTATCACTTTATCTGTTAATTTCCTTGGTGGACCATTTAAGAAACAAAATAGTAGAATATTATTCTTTTCACAGACACAGCGGCTTTAATGACTTGGTGCATTAATACTACATTTAGGAATTGTGAGGAGGTCATACATGTGTGCACATTAGTATTTTATGGCTTGAATCATAGATAGACCAGTCAGATTTTGCACATTTACAAAAAAACGTATATTTAAAGGAGGAACGTGATCTGTTTATTGAGAACACTATAAAGACTGTCAAAGAATCTTTCATGTAAAAAATGAGATGACTTATGACTTAACTTGAGGTGACAGAGCTGGTATTCAATAGATATAGGTTATTTTATTATTTGTGTGTTGAATAATATGCACAAGAAAATATAAGAACTGACTTTATCTACAGACACCATTATTCCTGTTCATTACTAAATGGAAAGGTTGTCACTTCAGGAAGTTTCCTTCTGTGTTTTTTCCACTTCTGTGGGTTAAAGTGTTATTTAATCTAATAATTATTAAGTGTGAAACAGGCTACAACCACAAGTGGAATGTTCTAACAATGAGCCATGAGGAAATACAGAAAAAATATAAAATGTCTGCTTCCGGTGATGCTCCCAGCTGTCCTCAACTCCAGCTGACACACACATGCACACACATAAACACACTGGGCTCCTTGCTGGTCTAAAGGATGAGTGTCAGAGATTTGGGAATTCTACTGCTGCTTCTGTTCAGAAAAGGGAACCAGGCATCAGGTAAAAAGTAAAACTTTTTTATTTTGACTTGGTACTTTTTTATTCACACTTAAAATAAAAATGTAAAATATTCTAAAAAAAAAAACATTTATTTGACATAATAACAGTACTTGGCAACATTTCAACTGATACATAATATTGACAGTACCATGCCATAAACATAAACAAGCAGGTTGTGTCAATTGGAGTGTCATTTTCTATTAGTGATAATTGTCAAGGAAAATTCTGTAATGTTTGATTTCAAGACAGTTTGTGTCACATTTAAACTGAATTTAAAGTCATTTTAGTAGTATTATACATTGTATATTACCATAGAGGCAGACTGACACTGTTAAATGAATGACTATAATCTGACAGCATATGATATCTTCTCTGACATGTTCATTATTTATGCATGGATATAGAATAACCTACACCTCTCTAGCTGTAAGGTGGGTGTCAACCTACTTTCATTCAAGCATTTTAGAAATAGTGTAAAACAACTTCAAGTTACTAAAAAAGTCCTGCTTTATATAAAGGCTCTAATAGCTCATGCAATAACAATTTAACTACTGATGTTGCAGCCACTGTTCTGGATTACAGTAGTGCAGTGAATGTAATTGCACATGATTATTACTCATGTAACTATATCAGAGTCAAATCTAATAAAAACTAATGTGCATAAGCTGTGTTACTGTAATTCAACTGTAAAATCAAATTCATTCATTCATTCATACATTGTTATTTCATGTATTATTAATGTACAACTACATATATATTACTAACAATACAACAAAAATGTACAAACATTTGTATAATAAAAGTCATTTGTTTACATAGTAGAAACAAGTGTTAGCAGAAGCTTTAAAATTAACACATAATCCTAAATTATGACACATTTATCCCAGACACCTGCCAATTATGAACTCTTCCCATTCCAGTGTTTTACTGCTAAGCTCATGACTGACTCTATGCTTAGCAACAATATGCCAATTGCATTGTTGAGACACAACATGAACAAGTAGATAACAACTGACAACTATCATTTAGATCTTTTGTCTGTGATGTCAAGTCTACAGTGTCATTTTCCACCCATACAGACAAAACAGATATATGAGTAATCCAAAGTGAGCACCTTTCTCTGTCAATGGCAGTCATTGTATTATGACAGACATATGACCAAACGGAAATAACAGGGAACAAAAACAATTATGAGCAAGCTTGGTTTCTATGTACACCTTTCAGCCCCTGTATTGGGTATCCAAGCGAGGAGAAAGGTTGTTTGAGGTGCCAAACTTTAACAATGAAATCATGGAAAACCATTTACTTTCATCAATAATGTCACTGGGTGAGCTTTTAGAATATAAGCTTAGAGTTTTGATATGCAGTCACAAAACTAATTTTGTACTCAAAGCAATAAATGAAATGTTCGACAAATATTTAAAACACTTTACATTATGCTATATTACTTTTGAATAACAGAACGATTAGCTCAGTGAACCATTATTCAATAAAAATAATTTCTATTTTAAAAAATGTTATTTTAAGTGAAAGTTAATGTAACTAAGTAATTTTATCACATTCCAATTTTATTCATCAGTTTTTCATAGTATTGTGAAATAGTGTAAATGGCAGCAGGTGCTTTCAGATGACAGAAATACAAAAATGGCAGAAATGGCGATACAAGGTTTTGGATTGCCAGCAAGCTTCAATTACTTTCTTGAAAAAAACTAACACATTATTTCTTCCCCAGATTTCTTTGTTGCCCTTCGTTATATCCCAATCTGAATCATAAGATAATGTTCCTCTTAGTGATCCAGAATTGTATTGTATTATATTGTTGTGTGTTATACAGTAGCTGGATGCTCCGAACCCCCAAAATTGCTGCCCAGACTACAGACAAACCTGCATAGAACGTTAGGCTAAACACTTACAATCTCATCTTCTTCCCATATCCACAGAATAGCATTAAAAACCAGGTCATATGTTGACCTCTTCAAAGTGCAGTCACACACTGACAGTCACCAGTGTTTTCTAATCTAAAATCTGTTCTAAGATAAGAAAAAGTTCACACATACTCAAGAGCACACTTTGCAGTGCTGACATGTTTTTAAAACTAGCAGTGAGGAGTAGAAGCGTAAATGTACTACTATGATCTTCAGTTACATTTAGAATACTTTTATAGTGTGCTTTAAAAATTTTAATAAAAATAAGAAATTAATCAGCTGTTTTAAATTTAGTACTTCACATTTAGTGCTTATCCGAATTCATTTTTCATCTTTTTCCCCCCCAAAAAATCTTTTAGGCAACTATTCCATTAATGAGCATTTTTTAATTAAAGAAGAATGATTGCGTTAAATATTAAAGCATTTTTTGCAACAGGCAAATATTTTGGTATAAACCAGACTTGGCGCCAGTGCATGGCTCAAAAAGGTTGTCTTTACTTTTTTAAATATTCAGAGTTGTGTTTTGACCTTAACTTACAATATACAAATCAGAATGTCACATCATTCTTAAAGATCTTGAGATATGATTTATTGCTATTATAATGCTGTGTTTCCATGGCAAACCAGATTGCTTTTTGGGTGAAAAAAGGACCTGCTCACATGCAAAGTTAAAATCATTTACAGAAGCATCACTTTTCTACCCAAGCCTTTCCAGTGTCATTAATGCACTTCGAGCATATACCTGTGTGTGTAACGAGCATTATGCACCCACACATTATTAACACATGCTGCTTAAATATGATTTAATAA
>JBBPDA010005145.1:2009-17169 GCA_037974385.1 Arnoldichthys spilopterus | reverse complement strand
AACTAGTGGACAGGTTCACCCCCCCCCCCCCCCAAATCTTATAAATCCAGTAATCAGTAGTTGTGTCTTAAGCTATTAAGCAAAAGCTTCATCAGAACATATGTCTACTGCCAATAAATCATTAACGTCATTTTCATGGTGCAAATGCACTCAGTGAGTGTATAGACACCAACCAGCCATAACATTAACACCACTGACAGTTATTTCATTACAGTGGCCCCTGTCAGGGGGGTGGGATATAGTGGGCAGGAAATGAATGGTCAGTTCTTAAAGTTGATGTACTGGAAACTGGAAAAATGGGCGAGCCTAAGGACCAGGGTTGGGAAACACTGTTCTAGAGTCAGTGCGTCTACAGAACGGCAGGTCTTTTGGAGTGTTCCAGGTGTGCATTAGTTAGTACCTACCAGAAGTGATCCAAGGAAGGAGAACTGGTGAACAGGCAACAGGGTCATGGGCACCCAAGGCTCACTGATACATATGGAAAGTGAAGGCTAGCCCGTCTGGTCTGATCCCACAGAAGAGCCACTGTGGTACTGTGTCAGGCAACAGGGTCATGGGCACCTAAGGCTATCATGGTTTGTGTGTGTGGTTTTATGTGTGTGTGTGTGTGTGTGTGTGTGTGTGTGTTCCAGGTCGACCCCTGTCCCCCCGCAGGCTGAGTAACCGTAGCCCCGCTCTCCCTGCTGATCTGGACGGTGTGTTTGAAGAAGCCTTGGCTCAGGTGAAGCGCCGTGCCCGCGGTGCCATGGCCCCGGTGGCGTGTGTGAAGGCAGTCAGAGCAGCGGCCGAGCTGCCCTACAGCCGGGGCATGGAGTGTGAGAGGGACCTGATGAGCACACTCTTTACGTCGGGGCAGGCCAGAGCACTGCAGTACTGCTTCTTTGCCCAGAGGGCTGTGGAGAAATGGAGTCTTCCCAACGGAGCACAGTGGAACAACAGCAAGCCCAGAGCCGTCCGCACAGTCGGGGTCATAGGTCAGATCATCTGCATGTTTGATTCTTTTAAAATATGACCTGTAAGATAAAATATCATATTTTTATATATCGAAAGTGCAGATTTTTGCAGAAATTGTTATGCATATTTAAGGGCGGGCAGTAAGATGTAACCTCATGAGCAGATGCAGATGTAGGGGTAAGTCCTCTGAAGACATTTAGCTGATTATTTTGAATTTTTGAGGAACAACAGCACCACCCAAATGCTTTGGACAGTGGTGGTTTAGTGGTTAGGGCATTGGCCTTGTGAACTGAAGGTTGCAGGTTCGAATCCCAGCCCGGGCACCACTGAGGTTCCGTCCTGCTACACTGCTCCCCAGGTGCTGGTGGTAGCTGCCCACTGCTCCACGTGTGCACGTGTGATGGGTTAAATGCATCAGTTGGGGCTGATTTGCCTTTAACCCAAGCTCTACAGCCTGTCTGTGATTCTGTGATTCTGTGGTCATTCTCCATTTGGGCTACAGTTGGTAGATAGGACGAGTAGGCCCGGTTCCACGATTGGCTGACTCATATGAAGCGAAAGTGACTCTTTGTCACTGTGAACACACTCAAGCACCACAACGAAATGTGACCTCTGCATTTAAGCCATCACACGTGCACACGTGGAGCAGCGGGCAGCTACCAACAGCGCCTGGGGAGCAGTGTAGTGGGACGGTACCTTACTCAAGGGAACCTCAGTAGTGCCCGGGCCGGCACTCGAACCTGCAACCTTCAGGTCCCAAAGGCAGTGTCCTAACCACTAGGCCTCCACTGCCCACCCGTATATGGTGCCATATACTGCCAAACGCACAGTTACGCATGTTTTACACCAACTGAGAGTCAGGTGCTGCTGAGTCGGAGCATCTCCAGAACAGCAGGTCTTGTGGAGTGTCCCAGGTCTGCAGTAGTCAGTACCTACCAACAGTGATCCAAGGAAGGACAACTGGTGAATTGGCAACAGGGTCATGGGCACCCGAGGCTCACTGATGCTTGTGGGCAGTCTGGCCCAGTCGCACAGAGGAGCTGCTGTGTTTTAAGAAGTGTGTACCACAGTGCACCACTTTCAGCAGCAGGAGGGACACACTCAGTGTTAGGCGGGGGGGTGTTAATGTTATGGCCGATCAGTGTAGAGTGGACTTTTAATGTAGGATATAGCGATGTTCCGTGTATTTATCGTTTTTCAATATGTTTCACAGCTGCCGCTGCTCATGCCACACGATTCACATTTGCACTGACGAGTTCATCTGATCCTCTGCAGGTTTGGGCACCATGGGTCGGGGCATTGCCGTCTCTCTGGTCAAGGCGGGCATCTCTGTGGTAGCCGTGGAGACGGAGGAGAAACAGCTGGACATGGGCAGGCAGGCGGTCAGGGGCATGCTCGAGAGAGACGCTCAGAGGCGAGGGGTCGCTCCTTCGCTTCGCCTCATCACCTTCACTCTGTCCCTGCGGCAGCTGAAGGACGCGGACCTGGTCATCGAGGCCGTGTTCGAGGACATGACGCTGAAAATGCGCGTTTTTGCTGAGCTGAGTCGCGTGTGCAAGCCAGACACTCTGCTGTGCACCAACACATCAGGGCTGGACGTGGACAAGTTAGCGTCCGTGACCGACCGGCCTCCTCTCGTGGTGGGGATGCATTTTTTTGCCCCTGCTCACGTCATGAAGCTGCTGGAGGTCATCTGCGGACCCCGGTCCTCACCCGAAGCCGTTGCCACAGCGATGACCCTGGGGAAGAGGCTGGGCAAGGTAAGAATGGTCATAATTCTTAATGTACGCACTTTTGCTATAAGCATGAAAACATAATGGTGCATGTGAAATGCCTCAAGGTGAGCGTCGCCGTGGGAAACTGCCCGGGGTTTGTGGGTAACCGCATGCTGAAGTCATACATGGACCAGGCCTACTTTCTGCTGGAGGAGGGGGCCTCGCCCGAGCAGGTGGACCAGGCTCTGGAGGAGTTCGGCTTCGCTTTAGGAATCTTCAAAGTGGCCGATCTGTCCGGGCTAGACGTCGGGTGGAGGGTCCGGAAAGCGTCTGGGTTGATTGGGCCTGACATTGATCCAAAATTCCCTTCGCGCCATCGCCAGGGCCACAGGTAATAATGACTACAATTATAATAATATTAATAATAATTATAATAACTTTTTGAAGTAATAAAATGATTTTAATATGATGTAACAGCTTTACTGGTCTCACGTTAGCAGGCAAGGCAAGTCTATGTAGCGCGAGAGAGATTTTACAGAGATAAAATGAAATGAGCAACACAGTTACAGGGGAAAACTGTGAAAAAGTTCATGATAAAAGTAAAGTAAGATAAATAAATATATAAAATAAATGAGGACATTTAAAAAGTGCGTGATCGGGTTCGTGATCAGGTTCATGCTCAGGTTGGGCTTGGAGCCAGTGGGAGCACATTTTGTTCCCCTTGTCACCATCGCACTAACCTCAGTCGAAGGGTAGAGGCCAGTCTGGACAAGGTCCCCATGTATGAGCAGGAACGAATGGGCCCCAACACCCAAACGCAATCCTTATAACCTGTACGCAAAATATCTTAGTAGTAGAAATAGTAGTAGAAAACTGAACCAGGATGACATTTTAGAATGAGTTCGGATTTACGAACACGGCTGTAGATGATTCCAGGATGATTGAGAAAGCTGTAGAACATGGAATCAAAGATCTAGATTTCTCCTAGAATCCCAGTTCACCTCCCGAATTAAGTTCTAATAAAAGTTCGATTATAAAATTCTAAATGAAATTAGCGTGGCATGGACAGCAGGAGCACGAACAGTGACTGAAGTGAACTCTGCTTTGAGATCTTCTGGAGAGATTCCAGTGAACTGGGCTGGAGATTGTGTTGGAAAGCACATGCTCTGTGAGCGTGATGCACATTAGTGTATTATGATATGTAGGAGTAGCTGGATGTCAGCGCAGTGACGCGATCGGACTGTGTCAGCGAGAACAGTTTATCCGCAACTACACACAGAGGTGTGTAATGTAGTAGAGCTGCCCCCTCGACAACGACGGATGACGCTTAGTAGTGTGAAAACCACTGAGATGTGGAAAACCGTTACGTGCTCAGATCCCTCATCGGATTCTCCACGAGTGGGTGAGTGCATGTGCAGCATAAACAAGCCTGGACCTACAGTGAGGGGGTCCAGTGGCTCTTTTACACAGTGAGGGACTTCTTGCTGGCCTCTTGCCCTCTTACAAGAGCCCCTGCTAAAAAGAATTTAAGAAATATATGTTCATTTATAATATAATATAAAATTTGAATATCGTGTTTTTAGGTACTGCCCCCTTCCTGACCTGCTGTGTGAACAGGGCCGCTTGGGTCAGAAGTCTGGTCGGGGTTGGTACCTCTATGACTCTCCAGGAGGTAGAGAAGCGAGGGCAGACCCGGCGATCCGCAGCTTCCTGCAGGAGTACCGGCTCCGGTACGGCATCTCCACCCGTCAGATCAGCGCTCAGGAGGTGGTGGAGCGGTGTGCGTTTGCCTTGGCCAACGAAGGCTTTCGGGTGCTGGAAGATGGCATCGCGGCAGGGCCGGAGGATATTGACGTGGTGTACTTGTTCGGGTACGGGTGGCCCCGGCACCGTGGGGGGCCCATGTTTCACGCCGCTCAGGTGGGCTTAGCCACAGTGCTGCAAAAGCTGGAGTTTTACCACAGGCTGAACCCAGATGCCCCCCACTTCCAGCCCAGCACTCTGCTGAGGAGATTGGTGGCTGCAGGGAGCCCCCCCATACAGCAGTGGAAACAGCACATCAGGAGTGTACAAAGCCAGCTCTAACTTGGATCAGCTCTAACCCTGATCAGCTCTAACTAAGATCAGCTCTAACCCGGATCAGCTCTAACTGAGATCAGCTTTAACTGCGATCAGCTCTAACTGAGATCCGATCTGAGATCAGCTCTAACACGGATCAGTTCTAACCCGGATCAGCTTTAAATGAGATCAGATCTGAGATCGGCTCTAACACAGATCAGCTTTAACTTGGATCAGCTCTAACATGAATCCGCTCTAATCTGGATCAGCTATAACCCGGATCAGCTCTAACTGAGATCAGCTCTAACCTGGATCAGCTCTAACCTGGATCAGCTATAACCCGGATCAGCTCTAACTGAGATCAGCTCTAACCTGGATCAGCTCTAACCTGGATCAGCTATAACCCGGATCAGCTCTAACCTGGATCAGCTCTAACCCGGATCAGCTCTAACCCGGATCATCTCTAACCTGGATCAGCTCTAACCTGGATCAGCTATAACCCGGATCAGCTCTAACATGGATCAGCTCTAACCCGGATCAGTTCTAGCCTGGATCAGCTCTAACCCGGATCAGCTCTAACCGAGATCAGCTCTAACATTGATCAGCTCTAACCCGGATCAGCTATAACCTGGATCAGCTCTTACCCGGATCAGCTCTAACATGGATCAGCTCTAACCCGGATCAGCTCTAACCTGGATCAGCTATAACCTGGATCAGCTATAACCCGGATCAGCTCTAACATGGATCAGCTCTAAACCGGATCAGTTCTAGCCTGGATCAGCTCTAACATGGATCAGCTCTAACCCGGATCAGCTATAACCCGGATCAGTTCTAAGTCTAAAGTTATTACCGTCCTCCTGCTGTTCTTTTTAAATGTGGAAATGTAATTACAACAATTAATGACTTTTTTTATTTTGTTGAAAAATTTACCAGTTTTGATTCACTTCTGTTGTCCAGAGACATAAAAAATGGAGAAAGTAAAGGCAGAATTTTCTTTCTGTTTTCACAATAACTATAAAAATACTGCTAATTGCTAAAGAGTCAGGATTGAAGCAGTAAATATTAAAGGCTCATATGCTATTTTTGTCATTTCTACTGTGCTTACTATGACGAATGTGTGGACTTGTGTACCAAAACCGTCTAAATTAATTTATTGCATGACCTTTTCCCAACCTTTCTTTACTCTGATTAGACAGGCTCTTTTGCTGCTGTGTCTTTAAGATACACTACATGGCCAAAAGTATGTGGACTCTCCTACTAAGCCCTGCATTCTCCAAACAAGCACTGGCTGCAGACTTTAAATATGGCCCTCTCATAGGATGACACCTTTGTCACGAGTCAGTTCTCTGAAATTTCTGCCCCATCTTCAGTTGCATTAATCACTGCAGACTTCCAAAGTGCCTCTAAAAGCAACTGTACGGCAGAAGCTTCCAACTGTTTTAGATGGCAGATGCACATGAGCCAAAGCTGTGCAATGCCAAGTGTGGGAGTGGTGAAAAGCACACTGCCAGCAAACTCTGGGGTAGTAAAATCATGTCCTCTGGTGTGATGATGAATGAGCGTGGTATCCTGCTTCATTATATAGCAGTCTGATGCAGGGTTCTGGGTTTGGCAGACATCAGGAGAGTTCACAGTGCTAAGAATAAAGTTTGGTGGAGGAGGAATAATGGGTTGCAGCTGTTTTCCAGGATTTGGCAACTACATATTAATCCTCATGGTTTTGAAATGGGATGTTCTGTAAAATCATATAGATGTGGTGGTCAGGTGTCCACATACTTTTGGCCATATGGGCTATATGTGTGTATAGCTCTTTTGTGACTGTGTGCTCTGTATTGTGCCTTATATCCTCATAACGCCAGTGCGAACTGGCAGGGGCTGAACTGCTGAAGACCGACTGGATATGTGCGAATGTGTCAATCTTCATAACATCACAAAACCAGTGAGTTTTACTGGGCTGTGTTTGCAGTTTATTTTACCTTTATGGACTGTATGGATGGGGGGAGGGTAACGATTTTGAAGGTTTAACCATGTTGTACACTACTGAATCAAACCCAAATGAAGAAAATTCCATTTTCCATCATCCAAGCCCTGTAACTAATGCTGTTCAGATATTAATCAATTGTTTTCCCCTTTTTTTTTGGACATCCTCATGAACTGAGCCAAAGACAAGTGGACAACTTGCACAAAGATGATGCTGGTAAAATGTGAATGTATTCTGATATCCAGGTGAATGAAGGAGGCCAAGGTTATGGATGAGTCCTTGGTAGTGTTGGATGTTGTTTTGGGTTTTTTTTCGGGTGTCCGCGCTGTAAGGTCAGGTCGACAAGATTAATTAACAGCTTTTATTATTTCTAAGACAAATAAAAAAAAAAAAAAACATAACACTTTAAAAACACAAATATAAATGATTACAAAAATATTACAAAATTACAAAATGTACCTAATGAATAAAAACTACGGTAATTTTTTACTGCAATCATTTATAAATAATGTAAAATATTTTTATCATTTGTTAATAAGTGTGACTGGATACAAGTAACACCTGCAAAAAAAAGTGTTTTCATTTTAACATATGCAACACACAACTTTCCATTTCATCATTTGGCTGACGCTTTTATCCAAAGCGACTTCCAAGACAAGTGGAGCAGTGTAGCAGGACGGTACCTTGCTCAAGGGTACCTCAGTAGTGTCCAGGCCGGGACTTGAACCTGCAACCTTCAGGTCCCAAGGGCAATGTCTTAACCACTACGCCACCACTGCCCTTTCATCTCTGTAGGCAGGTTCCCATTGAGCTGCTAAATGCACAGCTTGAAATTCCAAACTAAAAATCAAGTAATGTAAACACATGATTTTTTAAAACAGCTTGTGTATCGCAAAGAACACTTTGATCTTGAAACTCGTATCGCAAAAAACACTTTGATCTTGAAATTCGTGTATCGCAAAAAACACTTTGATCATGTAAACTCATGTATCGCAAAAAACACTTTGATCTTGAAACTTGTATCGCAAAAAAACACTTTGATCTTGAAACTCATGTATCGCAAAAAACACTTTGATCTTAACATTCATGTATCGCAAAAAACACTTTGATCTTGAAACTTGTATCGCAAAAAACACTTTGATCTTAAAACTCATGTATCGCAAAAAACACTTTGATCTTGAAACTTGTATCGCAAAAAACACTTTGATCATGTAAACTCATGTATCGCAAAAAACACTTTGATCATGTAAACTCATGTATCGCAAAAAACACTTTGATCATGTAAACTCATGTATCGCAAAAACGTTCTTATGCTGAGGTGGTTTTTCAGACAATTTCACAAAACAATATTTCACAAAATTGAAATGAATTATTTTTTTTTTGCATTTAAGTCACATGACATGACATTGCTCTGCACAGGGAACCAGTCTATAGAGTGATGACTCGGTTGGAACTGACCCTCTGGGGCGGGATGCAGCAGGCGGTGCGAAGGGTCCCACTGTGCTGCATAACTCATCACATGTTGAGTCGTTCAGAAGCTGTAAATCCACAGGAACTCTGAATAATCACCGCAGACACGAATCCCTGACATGCCAACAATAAGGGAAACTCTGGTCTTTGGTAGAGGAGACACAATACCACTGTTTCTGTTTCGATACCGACATTAAAGCCTTGACAATCAACTGATACCGTTCCCATATTTCTTCATCAATTATTATTCATCTTTACAGTGAGCTGTTACCCATGTGAGCAGGGTCCTTCAGAGTGGATTTGGTGTGAAATTCTTCAGACTCTTTACAGTGGTGGTGAATGGAACCAGACGTCTCCAGCACATATATAGCCTTGTATCTCCTCTCCACCCCCAGTGAAGCTCTGCGTGTCTGAGCGTTTCCATGGTGATGTTGGTGATGTAAAATAGTGAATCTGAACTAAATCACTCGGGGGGACTATTTTACCTCACAACGCCCTGCACGTATCCCTCCACCATGAACGAGTTCAGTTTTAGGCCCAAAAGCTTCTTTAAACTGGTAGAACAGTGTCTCAGGCAGCAGGCAGCGTCTTCATCACCAGCTCGTGAAGGAACTTTCTGCGAGGAGCTTTTAGAGGAACCAGACATCTGGTTCCACTCACCACCACCAAACCCACTGGGAATGAGGCCTGTGTGCACTCCTGCTGCTCTTGGGCTGCAGAAAAGATCTGTAAATCATCTTATAAATAAAGAATTAACAGTAATGGTCAGTGTGAGTGGTTCAGTTTGTGCAAATCACTGATTTTCCTGCTCACAAATGCAGGTAATGTGTAGACGTTTCGTTAGAAAACAGATACACTATCAGATTTTCTCTTCATGATTAGCATGGCCAACAGAATTCATTATTGCAGTATATATATATATGTGTGTGTGTGTGTGTGTGTGTGTGTGCGCAACTGACTGCCAAGCATGCCACTGTAGCGTAGCTCCACCCCCGTATGTGTGATTTGGAATGCTTAATCTTTTAATTATTACTGTTATCGTCAATAGTGAAGTGAAAGTGGCTGTTTGTCATTGTGAACGCACTCATTAGCGATACATTGTGACATCCCTAATAGAACCCTGTGCGTTTTGGCGCGCCCTCGTGAGCGCCCTCTATTGACAAGTCAATACAGAAACATGTATCAAGTGACAAATTCTCCCCACTACTTCTCACTACTACCCTGCCCACTGCGCTGTGATTGGCTAATGGTAGAGCCACCCTTTTGTTATCCCTCCAATGGTTATACGCCGGACGCACTTTTGCTTATGGGAATAAACGATGTAGATATAAAAAAATACTGTTACATTCAAAACTGCTCAGTTATTAACACTTTAACACAAATAAATAACACTTAAATAAAGATGTACAATAATAAAAATAGATTTTTTTTACACACACTCACACACTCTTTTTTAGGACTGTGTTTTTTATCATCTGATAGTAAACAAGCTGTTAGAATCTGAATAGAGTACCATGTGATTGACAAGCAGTAGCCCCGCCTCTTGTCATGTGGTTGGTTAGTGAGTCCCACACCTTCCCCACTATTGCACTATGATTGGCTGACAGTAATGATAGTTAATGGTAGTTAATGGTAGTTACTGGCAGTCCTGTGGTCCTTGACTGGTAGTTAATGGTAGTTACTGGCAGTCCTGTGGTCCTTGACTGGTAGTCAATCACCCCTGCGCTGTGATTGGCTCGTGCTTGCCACCTCTTTCCCTTTGATCCCCGAGTAGCAGAAGCTCCACCTCTTGCGATGCGATTGGGCAGCGACTGCCCTGCCCCCGTCATTGTGATTGGCTAGTCGTAGCCTTGCCGCACCCCGTTGCCGTGATTGGCCGGCTCGGGTGCTGTACCCTCGGTGTGAAGCGCGCGCACCCCCAGTGCCGGAGCGCGGGTTCGCGGCGGAGGCGACGCCGAGGATGGAGTGTGTGTGCGCGCGCGCTCGTGCCAGCGCTAGTCACTCGTTCAGTTAGTTGGACGATGGTGATGGTGATGACCATGAGCTCCGGGATGAAGATGAAGATGGACGAGGCGCACGCGCTGGCGCGAGACTGCGCGAACAGACCGGATTTCCTCCCGTGCGACGGCTCCGTGTGCGCCACGCACACACACGGCAAGTGCTTCAGGCTGCACTGGTGCTGCCACCTGGGCTGGTGTCACTGTGAGTACGCGCACAGACACACACACACACACACACTGTTCCCTTAACTATGGAGAGCTGAACCTGTTCTGCTGTGTATCTAGAACAGATTAGACCAGAACACGCTGAGAACAGAGTAAAATCAACTCAAACAGGTAAAACTGAATATAACACAACATCATGTAGCAGAACTGACTGTTCCATGTGAACAGTGCACCATAAACAACCCGAACACTATAGAGGAGGATAAACAGAAGTGATGGAGATATAAACTCTAGAATAGAAGGCAATAAAACAGATGGACATGATTGAAAATGATAGAATAAAGTACAATATGATCAAACTTATCTTACATTACAGTAGAACAGATGAAGAGAATTAAAAATTCTAGTCGATGGACAGAACTGAAAAATAAAAAAGGCAATGGAACAGATGAACAGAACTGAAAATGATAGAATAAAATAGAATAGAACAAATGGAGAGAACTGAAAATTCTACAATAGAATATGATAGAACAGAT
Source organism: Arnoldichthys spilopterus (assembly GCA_037974385.1). Taxonomy (NCBI): domain Eukaryota; kingdom Metazoa; phylum Chordata; class Actinopteri; order Characiformes; family Lepidarchidae; genus Arnoldichthys; species Arnoldichthys spilopterus. The sequence goes on along the minus strand of JBBPDA010005145.1, from coordinate 6,290 downwards.
GGAGAGAACTGAAAATTCTACAATAGAATATGATAAAACAGATGGAGAGAACTGAAGATTCTAGAAGAGAATAGAATAGAACAGATGGAGAGAACTGAAGATTATAGAATAGAATAGAACAAATGGAGAGAAATGAAAATTCTAGAATAGAATATGATAGAACAGATGGAGAGAACTGAAGATTCTAAAAGAGAATAGAATAGAACAGATGAAGAGAACTGAAGATTCTAAAAGAGAATAGAATAGAACAGATGAAGAGAACTGAAGATTCTAGAAGAGAATTTGATAGAACAGATGGAGAGAACTGAAGATTCTAGAATAGAATAGAACAAATGGAGAGAACTGAAAATTCTAGAATAGAATATGATAGAACAAATGGACAGAACTGAAGATTCTAGAATAGAATAGAACAAATGGAGAGAACTGAAGATTCTAGGAGAGAATATGATAGAACAGATGGAGAGAACTGAAGATTCTAGAAGAGAAGAGAATAGAACAAATGGAGAGAACTGAAGATTCTAGAATAGAATAGAATAGAATAAAACAGATGAAGAGAACTGAAGATTCTAGAATAGAATATGATAGAACAGATGGAGAGAACTGAAGATTCTAGAAGAGAATTTGATAGAACAGATGGAGAGATCTGAAGATTCTAGAATAGAATATGATAGAACAGATGGAGAGAACTGAAGATTCTAGAAGAGAATAGAATAGAACAGATGGAGAGAACTGAAAATTCTAGAATTGAATATGATAGAACAGATGGAGAGAATTGAAGATTCTAGAATAGAATATGATAGAACAGATGGAGAGAACGGTATGAAATACAATGGAATAGACGAGCAGAGCTGAATGGTATAGAATTGAATTGGATGGACGTGAGCAGTGACAGTGTCAGTGACAGATGTAAACAGTAGAAGTATAGATGGACCAGCCAGCTGGAGAGTATAGAGTACAGTAGGTGTGGCCCGGTGTCTGGCCTTGTGGGATGTTGAGTATGTTTGAACTCTGACGTGAGGAGTTTTGATGGGATGTGCTGAAGTGTTTGTCTGTCCAGGTTACTGAAGTGTCCAGCATTAGTAAGCGAAGGTGTGGTTTAGACCGGGGGGACAGTAACAGCACATTTGCTGAAGTACTGCATTTAGGTACATTTTCGAGTATCTGTGCTTGTATCTGCCACTGGAGAAAAACCAATCACAGTGAACCAGCTATACTACATTAGTGAGGGCATATCTAATGGCGACGTACAGTTTTTACGCACTGTTTATTGAGGTAGCATGCCATTTGGGACGCAGCCCCTTCCTATGCTGTCAGTTCAGTTCCAGTACACATTTTAAACAAAGCCGCCTGCTTTATGATTTTTTATGGATTTGGCCACGGGGGCAGCACAGGCAGTGGTGGCCTAGTGTTGAGGACATTGCCCTTGGGACCTGAAGGTCGCAGGTTCGAGTCCGTGGGCACCACTGAGGTTCCCTTGAGTAAGGTACCGTCCCGATACACTGCTCCCCGGGCGCTGTTGGTAGCTGCCCACTGCTCCACGTGTGCACGTGCGATGAGTTAAATGCAGGGGTCGCATTTCGTTGTGGTGCTTGAGCGTGTTCACAATGACAAAGAGTCACTTAGATAGTCACTTATCTATCTATCTGTCTGTCTGTCTATCTTTATTTAATAGCGTATGATGTTACTAAAACCTGTGATATGTGATGTGCACCTGCAGCCCATCACTCATCAGCAATCAGTAATCACTGGCACCCCCCCCCCCGCCCCTGCCCCCCCTTCCCTAAGTCTGAATGTAGTCAATCAGCCAAATCATGTTAAGTGTCTGAAGTTCGCCTCATTATTTTGCAGCAGTGGAGCTAAAAGGCTAATGTAGTGTGCAGCTAAAGCACTGATCATTAGAACAGGCTCAGGATCAGCCTGTCTCCATGCCCATGGCCTCAGTGGGTTCTCTTGAGCTCTGTGGAGCTCTGTCGTAGTCTTCACACCCCCCTCATCAGATCCTGCTTCTCTCTGAGCGTCGGACACTGTAGGACACACTGCTGTCCCCACACATGGAACTGGTCTCTGTAGCTATGAACACTCGCAGTCTTCCTGAAAGGTGTATTTTGTGGCTGTGACTCTCTGTGATTATTCATCCGTTGCTCTATGTTGTGAAGTGGTGTTTTCCCCTCTGCTCTGATCCTTGCCATGTGTCGCCCATGTACCCGCCTTAGCCCCGCCTTACTGTCTCCCGTCCCCACCCATGCCCAGACGTTCTTGATGTGTCTTCATTGGTCTCTGTCTGCTCTGTGTGTTGCTTGTTCTCCGTTTGCCCTGTGTAATTCATCAGTCGGCCTCGGGTGCCCATGACTCGGCCGCCGAGTCTTCCTAACCACCGCACACCTGGAACACTCCAGAAGACCCGCCGTTCTGGAGACGCTCTGACTCAGTCGTCTAGAACATCACAATAAGGGCCCTGTCAAAGTGGCTCAGATCTTTACGCTCCTGCTTTCAGCACATCAACCTCAAGAACTGACTGTTCACTTGCTGCCTAATATGTCCCCCCCCCTCCGACAGGTTCCGTTATAATGAAAAAAAACTAGTCAATGCTATTCATTTGAGCCGTCAGTGGTCATAATGTCATGGCTGATTGGTGAATGTAGGAAAGTGAAAGTGACTCTTTGTCATTGTGAACACACTCAAGCGCCACAACGAAATGTGACCTCTGCATTTAACCCATCACACGTGCACACGTGGAGCAGCGGGCAGCTACCAGCAGCACCCGGGGAGCAGTGTAGTGGGACGATACCTTACTCAAGGGAACCTCAGTGGTGCCCAGGGACTCGAACACGCGACCTTCAGGTCCCAAAGGCAGCGTCCTCACCGCTAGGCCTCCACTGCCCGGAGTGACAGTGAGCTCAGACGCCCTAAAGGCTGGAAGACAAACTGAACGACGTCCTCCACTCGACAGCAGCAACAGTATTAAACATCTGCCTAAAACTTCACTTCTGCTGGATAGTGCAGAATGTTCGCTCCAGTTACTCAGCGTGTGTGTGTGTGTGTGTTTCTCACTGCAGCACTACACCCTTAGCGTGCTGTAATAAATCAACAATGGCAATCCTCTGCCTTTTTATTTTTAGATCTGTGTCAGTGCCTTTATACATAATTGATATCCGCCACATGGCAGACTTTAACACGCTCACGCGTGGCAGTGTGTGACAGCGCTTCCACGCTAATCTCCAGAGAAGAGCCTTCTCTCCGCATTCTGACTTTATCTTTTGTTCTTTTGGGGGGTGGGGTGGGGGGTTAATCCCCCTAATGGCATTGCTGGTGTTGTCGGGCAGCCCTACTGTGACACGCTCGCTGGCTTTATAACACACACACACACACGAACATCAAAAAAGCTACATTTCCTCTAAAACTGAGAAATAACAGCAGTCGTTTTGCATTAAATTCAAGAAGCTGAGGCTCAACAGAACCTCTGCGGTTATGTGTGTGTCTGTGTGTGTGTGTGGAGACACTGTGAGGCTGTTTGGGGGTAAATTACCACTCTCAGTGTGTAAGTACCGTAAGTCGAGAGGTGGGGCCTCTATGGAACGGGCTTGTTCGTCCAGCACATCCCACAGATCCACGCGTGGATGGAGATGTGGGTTAACGAGTCAACACCTGGCCAAAAATGGCACTAGAGGGAGGTTTTTCCATGTAAAGACCAGGAAAAGCCTTTTCTGGATCCTGAGTGGATGGGTAGTAAAAATATTGGAGGAGTCCTTTCTTAATGTTGGTTTTCATTTCCGTAAAAGCTCAACTTGGTTTCTCGTTTTTGTTTCTGCCTTAAATTGAACTTTGTTTCCCGCTGCACCTCTGCATGGTCTGACTGTCGCCCCACTGAAGGTGGAACGGACAAATTCCAGCAAGACAGTGAGTTAGTGCTGAAACAGAAACGTGGCTCTTCATTCGACAAAAACAGCTTAACTGACACTGGCAATAATGTCGTCGCTAAACAAAGATTTTAAGAGATTTATGTCGTAGGTCAGCAGAAATCCACTCAGACTCATGTGTCTTCTTATCTGAATGTGAACTGCAGAATGTAATATTAATATTTCTCTCTTCATCTCTGTGAAAAGGGCTGTAAAGTGGTTTCTGGAAACGATTATTCAGAATCAGAATCTGCTTTGGTCTGGGGAAGACTGTTCAGCTGTTTATGAGGGTGACGGTCTGAGGACAACAATGGGAACTGTTCAGCTGTTTATGAGGGTGACGGTCTGAGGAAAACAATGGGAACTGTTCAGCTGTTTATGAGGG
>JBBPDA010005136.1:0-15716 GCA_037974385.1 Arnoldichthys spilopterus | reverse complement strand
AGGCAAATCCACTCAACTTCCTACAGCATATAATAAGAACCAAAAGCAGATTGATTTGGGCTTTCTCCAAGACTATACAGCCCAAGCAGCATTTATTCAAGATTTAAGCGGTTTATTTGGCACAGTTATACAGGTACAACATGCAGTGAAACGTAGCCATGAATGATCCTAGGATTGTGCAAATACTTAAACTAACTATAGCATAAAAGAATTAAACAGAAAGAGAAAAATACATAATATAAATCCAACAATAAACATAAAACATTTTAATAAAATGCATTGCTGAAATGTATCTGCATATTAATTCTTTGGGTACAAATTGAGAATTAAAATGAATCAATAACAAAGTGAGTACTTGCATGTACCTGAATGAGATACACAATCTAAAAAATCACTGTAGTTCTATTTAGTGCTATATAACTGCCTATGTTTACGTAAAAACAGCTATATCTACAACTAACTTTGATTGTATGACCAAAACCCACAAACGTGGGTTTATAGTGGCAAAACAGGCACATTTTTATCTTTTCTGGACAGTCCCAGAAAGATCTAGAAAGCTTCCTTAAAGATTCCAGAAAGTTCTAGAAACTTCTGGACAGTTCTTACAGTTATAGAATATTCTGGTTGCCTACTCAGCATTTAAAATCAATGGAGAATGTTTTTCAAAACAGATACATTTCAAAATGTCATTGTCCTGAGCACAGAAGCAACGCTTTTATGGAACAGCCGTTTCCTATAGATTGTAGGCATAAGGGACTGGAAAAACATATCATATATAACAGAACTCTGTTATGTAGTGTTATTGTAGATGCACGTTTCAAAAGTCTACCACCGGGTGTAGAAAAGGAAAAAATAAATAAATAACGGAATAAGGAGAATCACGGAAATACTTTAATAACACATCTGATACTTCGGTACTTTCAGTTAACACAAGCATTTTGCCTTTGCTTGCCCACTAAACAATGCTGCAGTTACAGTTACCTCTGCCATGCCTTTCAAAATGTGCCTATGGCTGCACCTACTTCCACTCCGTTCTCACAGAATTCTCACTAATGTTTGTGGTTTAAGATCATTTTTTTCAGTTCGGTGTCAGAGCCAAGACAAACATCTAGTATCGGAGCAGCCCTCACTTCTGGTAGTAAAACTGCTTTCTCTGCCTATCTCTCTCTCTCTTTCTCTCTCACTCACTCCCTCCCTCTCTCCATGTGTCACGCCAAAAGGCCTATGAGCTTTGTTTTGCTTCCATGTGTTTATGTTTGTTTTTAATTAAAGAGGGAGGTGAAGGAGAGGAGGGAGAAACCCCAGAAAGAAGGGAGGGAGGGAGGGAGAGCAAGAGCAAGAAAAAGAGAGAAAGGCAGAGACAGAGAGAGAGAGAAAAAGAGAGAAAGAGAGAGAGAGAGAAAGAGAGAAGGATCAAAGAAAAGGAAAAAAGGACTTATGCGGACGGAGGTAAGTTAGCATCCAGTCGCTGTGGGCTGAAAAAACACAGTTTCTTCGTCCTTTAGGAAACAAAGGTTTGCTGCAAACTGAAATAATAGGTCAGGATAGTGTCACTGAAATGTGATACTAAGAGATACTAAAAGACTTGAAACTGAGTTTTTCATTCTTCTTTCTTCAGATCAACAAAGAAATCCAGCAACAGCTCTTCAGTTCAACTGTTCAGAGGCAAATCCACTCAACTTCCTACAGCATATAATAAGAACCAAAAGCAGATTGATTTGGGCTTTCTCCAAGACTATAGGAAGAGGAAAAAAGGAGGAATGAGGAAGAAAAAGGAAAGGAGGATAGTAGTGAGGGAATGGCACAGGAGGGGAAAAAAAACGAGGTTGTGAACTGAACGGTTGGTCCAGTTTTAGCTGTAACCTGTGGGTTCGCTGTAGCATGCAAATGAGCAGTAAATGTTAGCAGAGCACACGCATTCCCGCCAAAACTCACATGAGCAAATATGCGCACACGCACACACATGCGCACACACACGCACACACACCTAAGGCACACAATTCCAACAGTCCCACCAGTGCTACACTGGTTACTCATTGACTGGCAGTTCCTATAACACTATTACAAAGAGAGGAAGTAACACCCTGACCGGCTACGGGACCCTGTCCACACCGGACCATGAACTTGCTGCCGCACTTGTGAGTGAGTGTGTGCCTGCGTTTGTGTGTCTGTTTTATATCCTCTGCTCAGAAAGTCGGTCGGACAGCTCATGCACCACACACACACACACACACACACACACACACACACACACACACACACACACACACACACACACACACACACACACGGTCCCTCATGTTGCCTCAAGCCAGAGAGCTATGAATGAGATACCACAAACGGCAGATCTTCAGTGGGGGAGCAGAAGTGGCTTTCCGCTGAAGCCACAACACACACTTACGCACACACGAACACAATGTACGCAGTATAAATCATCGGCCTGTGCTCGAGGTGAGTGATATGGAATAACACACATAACAGCAACATGTTAACACCTTTTCTTGATAAACTGTGGGATTATGTATGTAGCACGTTTCCTTTCTCTGAGGTCCGATAAGCTGGAACAGTGAAATACTGGATTTAAAAAAGAAAACTACAGTCACAAAAAACCACAAACACAATGAACTGTACACATTTTACATGCTGTGCTGCACTAAAGCCAATGAAACATGACTTATCGTGCTGTCTTTCCGTGAAACATTTATGGACCGATGATATTCATGCCATGGGTTTTACCACAACCAACACTGCCCTACTGCCCACCCAGAGCCCGTCCAAAGACCTCAGATCAGAAGAGCTAAGAAATGCTGATCACACACACGTTCATGTTATGTTGCCCACCCAGAGCCTGTGCAAAGGACCCAGAACTGAGAGGGGCTGACAAATGCATGGCCAGCGCAACAGGCACACGCTACTTCTGTTAGCATGAGCTGACCACACAAACACACACGCACACACACACGCACACGCACGCACGCACGCACACACACACACACACACACACACACACACACACACACACACGCACACAAACAAACACCGGTGTTCACAATCTACAAATGACTCCGGGCTCTTCCTGAACAGGGTGACAAGGGGGGAAGCGCACAGACAGACCAAATGGGAAGAGAAGCCACACACACACACACAGACGCACGCACACACACGCACGCACACACACACACACGCGCACACGCACACACACGCACACACAAACAAACACACACACAGGACTCCCTGAGCCCTTCACTACCTTACCCGCACAATGGTTGTTAAGCACTGGTGCAGTAGTAGAGTTGCAGGCTGCAGCCACGCTCGCTGAACTGCCCTCCATTCTCCTTACACAAATGTGCGTTTGGAGCGTGTGCGCGATTGTGTGCGTGTTCTTGCAGCAGCACGTCCTCTTCTCGGAAAGCTGCTTGTGCGCTCCCCTTTACCTCTCTCTCTCTCTCTCTCTCTCTCTCTCTTTCTCTTTTTCTCCTGTCTGCAGTCCTCCGTGTGTGTCTGTCTCTATCCTCTTCTACAGACAGTGTGTTAATCCTGCCCTCTCTCTCTCTGCACACGTCTGCCTGTGCACACAAAGCCCACAGAGGGAGCGAGTCAGTGGGCCGGGCGGAGGAGGAGATAAAGGATAAAAAAAGAAAATCTTGGCTGTTTCAGGGAGTGGCTAAACCTCTGCACTCACACATCTTTAACCTCTGCCATTCCTCCACACACATCCACCCATATACGCGCACACCCACCCACCCACACACACACTTTGTAATTTAACTCTGCTCTGAGGAAGAGGGGGAAGGGAGACAGCACACAAGAGGAAACCACGTGGAGGTGTCAAACTCCCTCAAAACACACACACACACACACACACACACACACACACACACACACACACACACACACACACACACACACACACACACTCTATTTCAGCAGATTTGTAAAGATTTCTGCCAGCCTGTGAGAGCTGGATTTACAATGCAGTGCTATTCTTCAGAGCTTCCTTCACATTGGATCAGGTGCTGCTGTGGTTCAGTGGAGCTGTGAACAAACTGCTCCTCGGTCACATCACATCAATCAGCACACACTCAACACCACTACACTCACAAGTCACTTTAAACAACAACAACATTAAACCAAACAAGTAAAACTAGTTTACTGACATTTAACATGGCACTCAGCTCCTGGTCGATCAGCGATTAATTTATATTTTGACAGTAACTGCTTGTTCCAGCTTCCAGGGAGCACGTGTCCACTTTTGATAAGTGTATCATGTTCAACATCTGTTAGATGAGGAGTCCAGCGACAAGCCGCTGTCTTTGTTGTTCTGATGTTTCTCAGTTTTATCAACTTTCAAAGTTTCAAGACATTTCAAGCCAAGATACCATGATATTGCTGATAAATATATAGTGGCTTCTAGGGCTGTGTGATTTGGGGAAAAATCTGAACTGTGATTGTTTTTTGGTTTAATATAATTTAAATGTGAATATTTTCTTTAAACTGATTTTTTTTTTCACTTAAGCCTTTTTTTTGCCAAAAAAGTCAGTTTTTTTCAGGCTTAAGGCTTGAGTGCAATATGTAATGTGCCAGAGTGCCAATTCTTAAATTCGCATTATATCATTATTAATATTCTAGTCACCCAATTAAAACTTCAGCATCACATAATATAGGATGGAATTAAAACTGTAGCCCTTGTGGTGTGAAAGTTGCATATTTTAAATTAGGATTGTAATATACAAACGATTAACTGTTTAGCCCCAGTGGCTTCACTAGTGCTTCCTCTTCCTCTATTTTTATATATTTATATATTTGTGTGTGTGTGTGTGTGTGTGTGTGTGTCACAGAGGAAGCACTAGTGTAGCCACCGCTCCAGTGGAGCATACCCTCTTAAGATTACACTACATTATGCTACACAGAATAATTTGGCTCCGAAAAACAAAGGCAAACCATCACATCCTTGTGAAAAATACTGATCCTACAAAACAAAAGAAGACAGGATGCACTTAAATGTCTAGGTCTGAGTCTCTCTTAGCACTGCCTGTCTGCAGTCAAGGTGTCTGTTGGCCAGCAGGCTATACATTAGTGTCGAACTGCTCCTTCCCCCTCCCGTAATCACCAGCACCTGGTCTAAAATCAACTGCATATCCCAGGACATCTCACGCTGTAAACGTTTCAGTCTGGGAACTGCTAGAACCCCTACTACACTGCTAAAACCCCCTACAGCCATACCAGTGTAGAGAAGATCAACAATATGATGCATCAGCATTCAAATTAATTTACCGAGGGGAAGTATGTGATGAAGCAGTCAGAGCATTTAAAGACTAAGTGAGGGTGAGACCATAAGTGGTCATCATTAAGCCGACTAGCTAGTAGCCACAATAACATCAGTGGATCAGTGCTTGGCCATATGGGTGGGGACTAAATCTTGACAATTGGTGTAACTGCAGAAAGTTTGAGCCACAGATCTTTCTCAATAGCATCCAGTCTGACAGAATTTGGTCTTGTATGATGTCAGAGCAGAGAAACCAGCCTCCCAAGTTCTTGCAAAGGCCATCAAAACCCTCAAGGCTTGCTTTATGAGGGCTGGGTATGGCTTCATAACATGAGGCCAAAGATCACACAGTGGCCACCGAACAGTAACTGCAGGTCCCACAATTGGATTATTAGAGACTAAAACACCAGAACATTCCAATGCCCTGTAGACTAATGATTACACTACAGTAAAATGAAAATTAAGATTTTAAACACATATAAACTCAAAATCAATTTTAAATATATATTATATAACTAATTATACACTTATTTACACTTCAAATTAAGTATAACCATGCTTTTACCAAGGGATGGGTTGATTATTTATAGTCTTTAAATTACATATTTTAAAAAATGTTAAATAGTTTATGCAACAATCACCTTTTCTCAAAAAATATGTTTCCCTGATTTTTACCAGCATCTTGTAGTAACATGGTTGGTGATAACAATGCACATAAAAGCTGTTTGCCATCTGCCATTAAACAACAAAAGAAGGTTTAAGTTCTGTAGTGAATTCTGGCTCATTCGAACATTACAATGCACTGCATTAAGAAAGAACATGATCACACAAAAAGAGACGACCAGCGGTACAAGCATCTTCTCCTTATCATGTAACTGTCAATCAAAACAAAGCAGCTGCTATTGTCCCTGATTAGCTGCAAGACTAAAGTGTGTACAGCACATTTAACTTGACCATTCTTCAACATGGACCAGTGTTGTCTTGGCTAAATACAATAAAGACACACTAACTTTAGCTCTGGTTAGATTACTAATTTCCTATGTATTTACTCAACAGATATTTGAAAACGATGGGAAGAACAGATGCAGGTTGTCGGTCATTAAGCCTAGGCGTCTAAGGCGAAAGCTCTGAATGCTTTATGAATAACCACAAATTTCAGATCCTCATTGTTCTGACGCTACAGATCAGTAAAGCCAAATTAACGCCCCTCTTCCCTAACAAAATCATCATCTCTTTCTCAACCCTTCACTTTTTGTGCTACTACCAGTACATTACTGAACTGTGGGGAACGCTGACGTCCATCTGATTTGTTGCTTGTTTATTATGACAAGTGACTGCATGTACTTGAAGCACAGGAAACATAAAACATACCAGCCTATACGTGTAAGCTGTGGAGCAGTCCTTGGTTACATAAGGAATGCACAGCTGCATGTGGATTGGCTATGGGAGTTTCTCAGAGTGTGATCTGAGAGTGTCATACCAGCATGCTTCCAGCACTGTGACGCTCAGAAAGTAGGTCAAAAGCCATGCATGGACACCCTCACACTCGAACTGACACTGATACAGTCTACTTACATTCACACGCTTTAAACCACACCGAAGATCTTCTGCCACTGATACCGAAGCCATTGAAGAGCACAGTCAGCAGAAGAAGGGAAGTGACACAGCATTTGAAGTGGGATTAACTACACATGCAATAGTGTTAGTGTGTGAGACAGCAGCACAGTAAAAGATCTGCTCAAACAATGGCCGTCTGCATTAGCCAAATAAGTCAAATGTGCACCGAAGCTGTGGATCCCTGGCCGCGGATGTAGGTCCGCAGGATTTAGAACCTGAACTAATGTTTTGCCTTAGGTGGTAGGTACTTAAAGTCAGTGTTTTCTTCTGGAGTAACCCTGCCCTGCATATATTAGTGCTTTTCCAGCTGTAAAACACCTGGCTCAACGCGCGAAAGGTGTGCTAATCAGCCGGGGTAAACTTCGAAACGGAGCCCGGAGCTCTCTGAGCCGAGGCCACCGAGGCCCACCTGCACACTAGGAACAGCTGCACTTCCATTCAGCCTGATCTATAATCACTGGGGCTTCCAGCCGACTTGTACGCTTGACCACATCATCCATCAGTAGGACCCCCCGCTCGTCTATCTTCACGCTAGTTTAACTACCGTGAGCCACCTCAACGTGCTTCATTTGCTGCCCGCCCTCTAGCCATAAAAGTTATAGAGCTACTTTTATAAACTGCACAGCAGCGGATAGTGAGGTCAGCCGAGATCATGGGGGTCTCTCTCCCCTCTATTGAGGACGTTTACACCACGTGCTGCATCTGCCCCAGCAGTATTGCGGATGACCCGACACGCCCCTCACACAAACTCTGCTCCCTCGCACAGTGATACAAGACAGGAAAACTTGCTCTGGACCAGGGCTGAGGCACCGCGGTATGTAGTGCACAAGGAGACCATTGAGTGCTCTTGATCATCACACTTAAGTGATTTAGATGGGCTTGTCGATGCCCTGAAGTAAATCACTGGCCTGTTAGCACACTCATCATGCCCAATGCAGAGTGTCAGCTAGAGAGGTCTCTGGAACGATGGGGACCCACTGAATACCTTTGGGATAAGCTGGAGAGGTGTGTGTGATCCAGAAAAAAATCAACCAGCATCGGTTCAACCTGACCTCACTAATGCTCTCGTCACTGAACGCAATCAAATCTGTGCAGCACGGGGATCTTGAAGAAGAGAGGCTGTAACTGCAGCAAAAGGGCGTGCGAACTTTCTAATAATGCCCTCGATTCAGAACAAGATTCAGAGACAGCTTCTACCCCAGTTCGTTCAGACTGTACAGCTCGCTCCAGTGTGATACGTAGAGCATACGACACACAATCATTTTTGTCACAAAGTGCAAAGTTGTGCAATATTGTCAGTGCAATGTCGTCGAACAGGGTTAACTCACTCATGTGCAATACTGTTATACACCACCCATGCTCAAACCTGCACTGTACGCTCACTCACCCATGTGCAATACTGTTATACACCAGTGTCTACCAGTGTCAATATGGTGTCTACTGTCATTTCGTAACACTGTTAATTGTGTAGTCTGTCAAGGAGGCATTCAAGCAAGAATTTCGCTATAATCTTTACACTGTACTTTTCGCATATGACAATAAAACTCTGAATCTTGAGAAGAAATGTTTACAAATGCCTGGGATATACAGTGTTGCTAGTTACCAAGTGAAACATGGGAACGGACCCTTAAACATCTAGGGTAAACTGGAGTGTCCAGTAGCCTCATCACTCACAGCCGAAACAAGCTGGTCAGGTAAGTTAAGTCAGTGGGCTTCACGAGAGAGCAAGGTGAAGTGCTGTATGTGCTCCTATATACAGGGAGAGGCAGCCCTCAGGGTAGGCTTAGGAGGAGCTGAACTTTCTAAATTGCAGAACACAGGCTCTCAGATGCACTAATTCAAATGCCTGACAAGTAACATGACTACAGATATTCAGCCCTGTTCGTTCATGTAAAATACATTAAGGAAAACAGGTATTTCATTCCAGTGGGACAGAGCTGGCATACGCACACACACGTACACCATAAGGGACACTGCTGTATTTTACCATGTGATTAGCCACTGTGAGCCTACTGGTGGTCTTCATAACGGTCTGATGTGCAGCCTTGTCATATGATTTCAACTAAGACTATATGAACACAGACAGACAGACAGACACATGGGTCTCACACACACACACACACACACACACACACACACACACACACACACACACACACACACACACACACACACACACAGAATGCTAGGTCCAAAAAAACTCCTCATGTCAGACTGCTCCCGCCACGAGGCATGTGCCACACCCTGCTTCCCAGCAGGCCTTAGGGACAGGCCGCATCGCAGGCTGGAGGGCTGGCTGGCCGCAGAGCTCGAGTGCACAGTCATCTCCAAAGATGAAACCGAGACTCGTCAGAGCCAGAGCGCGGCGCCACTCAAATAGAGACGTCAGAAAGGCCCCGCAGGAAGGAGAGAAGGAGAGGCGCTTAGCGCATGAGCAAGAGCGAGAGGGCAAGAGAGCGAGAGCATGGAGGCAGTAGGGCACTGAGCTGCTTTCAGATCACCATCCAACCAGTTCCCCGGAAAACAGACTGACCACAGCTGCCTGCAACCATAATGACATCAAAGCCGTGGTGTCACATCAAAGCCTTGATTGTAGCACAGCTAGATCTCAAGTGAAACTATATCTGCATTAGGAGACATGGCTCTGACGATAATGAAGGTGGCGAGGGGAGCGATGGCAGAAATACAATATCACTATTACAATATTTCATCATTCTGGGGTTGGAGAAGTTGGAACTTACAGGTTATTTTAAAAATGGCATGAAAACCAGGAGTCCAATGACTTACAGTGCTCATTCTGCATGCTGTGCTTTTATTTTTACAGTTTGTAGGGCAGTGGTGGACTAGTGGTTAGGACATTGCACTTGGGACCTGAAGTCCCGGTCCAGGCACTACTGAGGTACCCTTGAGCAAGGTACCGTCCCACTACACTGCTCCACCTCTTGGAAGTCGCTTTGGACAAAAGCGACAGCCAAATGAATAAATGTAAATGTTTTTTTGACATCAAATCAAAGAGGACTAACTTTGTTCAGTGCTTACAGCATCCTGAGAAAACCATATTGTGAGGTATTGTGACTTGATTTATTACAATCCCAAAAAACAAATGCTGCCTTGATAAACCCTAGATAAAGTGCACTCTTCCGGTGAGTCAGTTCCATCTGAATAATGTACTGTGCACAGGAAATGACCTTTGATTGGAGTCCAACACTGTTTAAACTTCTTTAACAACACCTTTGCAAAGAGCCTAGACCACAATAACAGAGAAATGGTGAAGAGGGGCAAGCAGCACTGTTACATGATCCTACATGTTGTCAAATAGACAGTCATGGTGTTTTAGCGAGCCAAAAATTCATGATCCATCCATGCCTACAGCCGTTTAATAAAAACACGTCTATCACTTGCGCATGATTGCAACCATAAATAGCGTAAATGCATTTCAAAGCCTGACTGAGTCTCAAAAATGCAGCTCTAAGTCAGACTAAGCGGTGATGAACTCTATCAAGATTTGCTGAAGTTTCATACAAACAGTGGTGCAAATCTTTTGACTGTTCCTATGCCTATTGCTTTAGCTGTTCTACCTTCTTCATCTCTTTGCCAATCTGTTTCTCCTGCCGGAGTCTTAATCTGTCTAATGGTTTTTGATGGGACGTGTTTAGGCCTGTGCAAGATGCAGAGAACTCGCTGCTAATCTCTCTGACTAACACGGTATTTAAAAAAGGACGAGTTACGCAACAATCTGCCGCCATCTTGGATCCCTGGCTTGGGGAAGTGGTGCCAGTTGCAGAGCTGCACTGTTATCATCCTACGCTGGGCTGAGAGGTTAGGCTGCAACAAACAACAGTGCTGAATACTTCTAGCTCTCAGGCTCCCAAACTTACTCATGCAGGATAGGCCTGGAAGTTCCGCACAGGGGTATTTCCTTTCTAAAGGCCGCGTGTGTGTGTGCTTGTACACATCTTGTCTAAATCTAAATTTTTTACTTGACATTTTGTTAAGTAGTAAAGTATTATTAAAGACATTTTGTATATGTATCTGCAACAAAGCTGGTTTTATATAATCACAAACAGACAATCCCATCTTTAGGATAGTAATTCCAAACTTTGAAGGGCACTGAATGGCACATTTTCATTCATCATTCCCTGCCCAGCCACAGGTTAGCTGGACACAATGGGCCCAATGAGAGTGATACGTACACACATAGCTGAATTTGTACCCTTTGAGACTAGTAGGGCATCTACTTAAGGGAGAGGGAAAGCAGATGAATGTCTCCAGGCCAGTATCACAGATTTAACACAGTCATGAAAAATGACTAAAAAAAGCATGTAATCGTAATCATGTGGTGCTGACTTTTAGAAATGAGAGAACAAGTAGATGTCTAAACTTTGCCATTTAGTTCTGTCTATTTTGCACAGTTTCCATCAGGCTACCGCATTTTATGTAAAAGCAGTAGTCTGGTGACAAATCGAACTTTTCCGTTACCCCAAAATACACTGATCAGCCACAATGTTACCACCACTGATAATTAACATGAATATCAATGACAATCTAGTTATTTCATTACAATAGCACCTGTCAGGGCGGTGGGATATGGTTTTTCTTATAGTTGATGTGTTGGGGGCGAGAAAAATGGGCAAGTCAAAGTATCTTGAGCCACTTCAGCAATCGCCTGATTGTGATGACTAGACAATGGAGTCAGTGCTTCTCAAAAACGGCAGGTCTAGTGAAGTGTTCCGGGCGTGCAGTAGTAACAACCTACCAAAACTGATCTAAGGGAAGACTGGTGAATACAGCAACAGGGTCATGGTCACTAAAGGCTCCAATCCCACAGCAGAGCTACTGTAATTTAAAAAGTGAATACTGACTGATAGAAAGCTGTGTGAACACACAGTGCACTACAGTCAGAGCTGCATGAGGGGGATCTACTCAATATAAGGCAGTTGGCCGTCTTTAGTTTGTACTGGACTTACAACACTTTAACAAAAGAAGTGATGCCAACGGTACAGTCTATGTACTATTCGTGATTGTGGTAGATTAGGTGTCCGTGCTGAGCAGTGCCATGCACCCACTAAGCTGAAACAAGTCAGAGGAACTCTGGGAGATGTAGGAATCAGGCTTTCTGGAATTAAAATGTTCAACTTTTGTTCTGAATGTTTACTCAGAGGGCTGTAAAATAGACCATGCGAACCTGACAGCATGACTTGTCCCCTTAATAAAGCTCCTTAATATCAATTCAAGATGTGAAGGTTGAAGTGAGGACGCTGTACATTTTCTACATCCTGTTCAGAGTGCAGAGACACAGGTTTGCGGCCCCCCACAGTACCTAGGCAGTCAGGCGGGTGAGTGGGCGAGCGGGTGAGCAAGCGAACGAGCTGCCCGCCACTGTCCCCCTTGGCAGCGTCGCATACATTCTTGCCGTCTCTGTTTCCAATTAGCCTGGCAGAGAGCAGCAGGACTGAGGGGCCACAGGACCCGAGTGCAAACTCTACTACTACACTGCACCAACAATGCGCTGTCAGAGTAACAATATCACTAGTACTAGATGCAGCTACAACACAGTACTGTTAGTTTTCAACCTAACTATAACTAAAAGAAAGCAGAATTTTACACTTTACAGGAAAGCCCCACTTGGCTAATTTACAGCACTGCCCTAACAACAGCAAGATATGTCCTTATACCACAGACACCATGTACTAAGAGAAGCCCAACAGTGTTGCCTTTGACAAGGTATTCTGCTCTGAACAGTTTTTACAAGGATCATAAAGAAAAATCAGAAAAGAAATCAAGGGCTGTGTTCATAAACATTACATCACACTGGGCTTAATATTTTACTTTGGTTTAATAGTTCTTAACAGTGTAATATTCTCCAAAACAATCAATACTGTTTAGTTTCAGAACAAAACAAACTTTGATGAGCAAATATTCAAACAAAGATTTTTTTTGTTATTATACTTGTTCTAATACACTATACACCCAAACGAATCCAGACACTCCTTCATTTTGAGCTATTAATGAGCCGACATTGGGAATTAAGCTACTTTATAGGTGCTGATTCAGGTGTTTAGTGGTTCACACACTCTTTATATAGTCTCCATATAAAGTAGGGCTGAACATTTGAGGTCAACACTCAAATTGCAAGGGCTGCAACTTCAATTATATGCGATAACATCCAAAATGACTGTCATTTTAATAATAATTTTAGCTAATAATATGTTGGTGGTCGGAAAAAGTATACACAGCAAGTCCAAAAACTTTTACCTGTGGTAAAAGCTGGGTAAAAAATATATATTTGAAGAAAATCATATAAATAAAGAAAATAAATAAATAAATAAGACTGCAATTAGATATTTTCCCCCAAAATGTTTAACCCTAATAGAAAGTCAACTTTATTTCTATAGCTCTTACTAAAATTCATGTCGGCTTTTACTGCAGCAAATCAAGAAACATCTTAAGGCACTTTGTCACAAACAGGTAATTTATTCGTGAAAATCAGGGGAAATATTAAATAAAATGCAGGATGAAGGCAAAAGCACAAGTGTGTGAAGCAGAATATGATTTGTGCTGTGCGATTCTAACATTTTTCACACCGTTTTAACTGGCAGCAATGTTAAAGAAGCAATACATGCAACTTCTGCATCACACCTCCAAGTTCCTTTGCTGCCACATAGATCTGACTCACTCTGGCCACACAACATGTTTCAAAGAAATAAAAATTGACCTACATGTTTGACCAGACCCCAAAACGATGCTTTACCTAAGCCCACAGTTGTGTCATGAGTGTTTGTCACGTGACAACTTTACACACCTCCTAATTTCAAGTAACATAACGTCGTCTTAACATTTCATCAAGTAAATGGAAAGTTCTATTTATTGCTCCTTTAAAAAGAGAAAGACCGGCACCTCAGTAGGTATTTCACCAACACCTAATAAAACCGGAGTTTGTCTGCTACTTAGTGCAGTTGGAACACTTATTAAGTGTCGGCCTGCGCTTTTCTGTATAATGGACTGAGCCAAACAGGAGTCCCTATGCATGAAGCAGGCTGAAGTTCAAAGCCAAACTGAAATTTAAAAAACGCTTTAAGCTAAAATAGAAGAAATTCAAAACCTATGTTTTCCTCTCCAGGAGTGCTTCACCAACTAAGATTACTCTAAGAGCAAAGCATTTCATTGTTTGCTTAATAGTTTAAAAAGAACACTGCTGCTCCTCTACAGTTTACAGGGAACATGCTAAAAGATCGATTTCTGCACAAAGGGGACACACCGGAAACTCGAAGGTACATACACTTTTGTCACTTAGACATTTATCCAGTAATAAAGGATAACTTCCCCTCAATAAAAAAATCGACGGCATTACAATGGCACCTGTCAGGGGTGTGGGATATATTTGGCAGCAATGGCCAGATCTAGAAGCTGATGACAAAAAAATTAAAAAATGTAAAAAAAAAAAAAGAACAGCCAGGGCTGTTTCCGTCACATGAGCGGGACCTACTCAATATTAGACAGGTGGTGTTAATGTTATGGCTGATCGATATATATAGCAATAATACGATCATGAATTCAATCAACCATGATAATCATGTATTGAAAATCTCACATCTAATAAAAACTGACTGAAAGGTTCCACAAGCCACGTAAGTATGTCATATACGTGTTTATTTCATGCAAACGTCATTAACGTTTTACTTAGAAACTCAACAAATCCTGTATTTTGGCCATAGGTGCCTAAACAGTTAAATACAACAGTATATAAAAATCTTTATACGTTTCTGTAGGTTCTGTGAAAACAAACGTTGGCGTTCCAGTCTACTGCATAGCTAATGATTATACAGCTGTAGAAAAAAGAAAACCTGACGGACTTGTGTTTGAACAAGTTCTTAAATCTTCTTAGCTGGCAGCTGTGCAGCCAGGGCCCAACCTTGTGCCGCTCGCACACACGCACACTGTTGCACCACAGAAGTGACTGGCCCAGGGCCAAGGAGCTCACAAGAACTTTCTGCTGACTGCAGTACTTACATGCAGTCGTTTGAGTGAAATCGCAGGTGGGCAGCAATCGTGTGTGTGCGTGTATGACAGGTTAGTCTGTAAATTCAAACTGTGTGACGTATGTAAGTCGAAACTGAGCAAATGTGGAAGGACGTCCCTCTCAGTGGAAAGGGGATCACAAAGAAGTTGCTTGTCTGATTTAAATGTTTATGGCCGTGTGCTATCGTGGTTTATGAGCATCGTGTGGACTTGTATTGTTGACTGAAGGGCACTTTGAGCAGGAAATTGTAGCAACGCGTGGGCGGCAACAATGTCTGTTTTATAATATAAGGTGAATGTAGATGAACGCTGCTTCAGAAACATCACACACACTGTACAAACCATTTCTCTGGCTGCATGAGGAAATTCATTATCCACTCTAAATACAGCGATAAAACCCAACAGCCAGTTGCAGCATCGGGTTGTCAACTGATAAAGGCTTCACCTTCTTGCGTTGATAAGAGAGTCAGTTTCACAGCACACAGAATCCTGATAATGGATATGCCCGTGCTCAAAAAACACATGGGTAAATGTTCTAATGTCAACAAGCAGGAGGAAAAGTCCTGATCAAATGTCTTGCACTGCATCTGTGTACACCCTCAATTATAAAACAAGAAAGAAAGAAAGAGAGAGAGAGATAGAGATAGAGGAGAGAGACAGAAAGATAGAGAAAGAGATAGAAAGATAGAGAGAGAGAGCGATAGAGAGAGAGAAAGAGAGAAGGAGAGAAAGAGAGAGAGACAGAGAGAGAGAGCGAGAGAGAGTGAGAGAGAGAGAGAGAGAGAGAGAGAGAGAGAGAGAGAGAGAGAGAGAG